>ARYC01003510.1:0-58282 GCA_000711775.1 Oxytricha trifallax
AATGTTATTCACGATTTTGACACGATTTTATAATAAACAAGACTTTAGTGTTTAGTAATTCATATTCGTAAAAAATCGCAAATTATATAATATTTTAATGTTATTCACGATTTTGACACGATATATAATAAACAAGACTATAGTAATTGGAAATTCATATTCGTACAAAAATCGCAAATTATATAATATTTTAATGTTTTTCACGAATTTGTCACGTTATGATATTAAGCAAGACTTTAGTCTTAGGTAATTCATATTCGTACAAAAATCGCATATTATATAATATTTTAATGTTAATCAAGAATTCAAGAAGATTTTACTATCATAATACAATATTTCATATGTATTATTAAAAAAATTATAAAATTACAAAATAAAAAATTTGCCAAAAAATTGAAAAAAAAAGCGAAAAAGGCCGTTTTTGAGGGTTTTTACACTTTTTTGAAATTTTTAAAATTTTTATGTTTTTTCATATATAAAAGTGGTCAGTAATCAGGAACCAAAAATATGTCACACCTCTAAGTGGTCAGGTTTTACTAAGAATAAGCCAATTAGTGATAGTATGATACCATATCACATTAAAAATCAATAGTTTTTTACTCGGACACTTTTATGATCATGGACGGTCCCCAAATCCCCTATTAATAATATATCAAAACCCAAAATCTAATAAATCTAAGATTTATAAAAGCCTTTTATAGTTTAACTAACAAATGAAAAACCCTAAACAACTTAACCAAAACCCAGAATGAAGCCACAGTTTGGTAATGAACAAGAATTGATGGTTTTCTATATATTATGATATGTATTTAAATAACAATTACTATTCTTTATGATAACCTGAAAAATGACTGACGCCAAAACCCAACAGGTAAGCCAAAGACGAGACGATTTTAATAAGATTGCGACGCGAGTCCTGATCGAAGCGAAAACTCAGCGTATAGCGTAATGAAAATCTAATAAATCTAAGTTTATAAAAGTTTTTAAAGTTTCACTAACAAATGAAAACCCCAAAACCCAGAATGAAGCCACAGTTTGGTAATGAACAAGAATTGATGGTTTTCTATATATTATGATATGTATTTAAATAACAATTACTATTCTTTATGATAACCTGAAAAATGGCTGACGCCAAAACCCAACAGGTAAGCCAAAGACGAGACAATTTTAATAAGATTGCGAAGCGAGTCCTGATCGAAGCGAAGACTCAGCGTATTGCGTAATGAAAATCTAATAAATCTAAGTTTATAAAAGCTTTTAAAGTTTAACTAACAAATGAAAACCCCAAAACCCCAAAACCCAGAATGAAGCCACAGTTTGGTAATGAACAAGAATTGATGGTTTTCTATATATTATGATATGTATTTAAATAACAATTACTATTCTTTATGATAACCTGAAAAATGGCTGACGCCAAAACCCAACAGGTAAGCCAAAGACGAGACAATTTTAATAAGATTGCGACGCGAGTCCTGATCGAAGCGAAGACTCAGCGTATTGCGTAATGAAAATCTAATAAATCTAAGTTTATAAAAGTTTTTAAAGTTTAACAAACAAATGAAAACCCCAAAACCCCAAAACCCAGAATGAAGCCACAGTTTGGTAATGAACAAGAATTGATGGTTTTCTATATATTATGATATGTATTTAAATAATAATTACTATTCTTTATGATAACCTGAAAAATGGCTGACGCCAAAACCCAACAGGTAAGCCAAAGACGAGACGATTTTAATAAGATTGCGACGCGAGTCCTGATCGAAGCGAAGACTCAGCGTATTGCGTAATGAAAATCTAATAAATCTAAGTTTATAAAAGTTTTTAAAGTTTAACTAACAAATGAAAACCCCAAAACCCCAAAACCCAGAATGAAGCCACAGTTTGGTAATGAACAAGAATTGATGGTTTTCTATATATTATGATATGTATTTAAATAACAATTACTATTCTTTATGATAACCTGAAAAATGGCTGACGCCAAAACCCAACAGGTAAGCCAAAGACGAGACGATTTTAATAAGATTGCGAACGCGAGTCCTGATCGAAGCGAAGACTCAGCGTATTGCGTAATGAAAATCTAATAAATCTAAATTTATAAAAGCTTTTAAAGTTTAACTAACAAATGAAAACCCTAAAAACCCCAAAACCCAGAATGAAGCCACAGTTTGGTAATGAACAAGAATTGATGGTTTTCTATATATTATGATATGTATTTAAATAACAATTACTATTCTTTATGATAACCTGAAAAATGGCTGACGCCAAAACCCAACAGGTAAGCCAAAGACGAGACGATTTTAATAAGATTGCGACGCGAGTCCTGATCGAAGCGAAGACTCAGCGTATTGCGTAATGAAAATCTAATAAATCTAAGTTTATAAAAGTTTTTAAAGTTTAACAAACAAATGAAAACCCCAAAACCCCAAAACCCAGAATGAAGCCACAGTTTGGTAATGAACAAGAATTGATGGTTTTCTAATATATTATGATATGTATTTAAATAATAATTACTATTCTTTATGATAACCTGAAAAATGGCTGACGCCAAAAACCCAACAGGTTAAGCCAAAGACGAGACAGATTTTAATAAGATTGCGAAGCGAGTCCTGATCGAAGCGAAGACTCAGCGTATTGCGTAATGAAAATCTAATAAATCTAAGTTTATAAAAGTTTTTAAAGTTTAACAAACAAATGAAAACCCCAAAACCCCAAAACCCAGAATGAAGCCACAGTTTGGTAATGAACAAGAATTGATGGTTTTCTATATATTATGATATGTATTTAAATAATAATTACTATTCTTTATGATAACCTGAAAAATGGCTGACGCCAAAACCCAACAGGTAAGCCAAAGACGAGACAATTTTAATAAGATTGCGAAGCGAGTCCTGATCGAAGCGAAGACTCAGCGTATTGCGTAATGAAAATCTAATAAATCTAAATTTATAAAAGCTTTTAAAGTTTAACTAACAAATGAAAACCCTAAGACAACTTAACCAAAACCCAGAATGAAGCCACAGTTTGGTAATGAACAAGAATTGATGGTTTTCTATATATTATGATATGTATTTAAATAACAATTACTATTCTTTATGATAACCTGAAAAATGACTGACGCCAAAACCCAACAGGTAAGCCAAAGACGAGACGATTTTAATAAGATTGCGACGCGAGTCCTGATCGAAGCGAAAACTCAGCGTATAGCGTAATGAAAATCTAATAAATCTAAGTTTATAAAAGTTTTTAAAGTTTCACTAACAAATGAAAACCCCAAAACCCAGAATGAAGCCACAGTTTGGTAATGAACAAGAATTGATGGTTTTCTATACATTATGATAAGGTTTTTAATTAATATTTTCCTGATCGTTTCTTTTTTGGTGGATTTATTATTATGTATTGTTTTTTTGGATTGTAGTATTTTTTTAAATATATTTATTTTATTATGAGTTAACAGCCATTGATTAAAAAATCTTTGAATTAAATGTCCTTATTTTATTCAAATTATTTTATTGTTTATTTAAGAGCTATTATTTTTAAATTTTTTTTCACTTTATTTTATTTTTCGTTATATTTTTTTTTTTTCCTTTGCTTGTAGTTAAAGAAGGCATAAAAACTATTTAATGAATTTTTAAATACTTTTTGTATTTTTGGATAGTTAAGCACTTTAATATTATGTTTTTTGTACGTTTTTTTAAAATTTAACTATTACGGGTAATGAATTTCAAAATAAATATTATGAATTCGATACTCATATTTAGAACGGAACAATTATATTTTTAATTAATTAAATTTTGATTATGCTTTTATTTAATATAGTCTGAGTTTTTACTTTATTATTTACAATATTTTAATAATTCATGATTATTTTTCGTTCATATATAAATTAATAAATATAATAATATACATGTATTTGAAAGTATAATTAAATATATGTTCAAATTATGTAAATCAAATTCTAAGGGGCTCTGCCCCTTACCCGGCAGGGTTCCACCCTTGCAATCCGTAAAATGGGACATGCTGTCCCTTAGACCCTTGCTTTTGTCTATGCATCAGCGCTATAAATAATTTTTAGTAAATATTATAAATTATAAGATATTATATTATAAAGTAATTAAGTTTATAACCTCTAATTTATATTTATTTTTTAAATTAATGTTAGGATAATCTTTTTATATAACTTACATAAGCATTTTATTGGGTTTTTTACGGGTTAAGGAGTTCATATATAAATAATTTCTGTTTAATTTTTTATATATTTATATTTGCACTGGTTTTATCAATTCTTCCTTTAATTTAATAATCTATAATTTTGGTTTCTTTATGTTTGACTCTGCTTACATTATATTTGCTTTTCTTTTTATTATCTACTCCTTTTATTTTATAACATTATTGAGAATATATTTTTCCAAATTTATTTAAATCATATTCTATCATTGCTACTAGTTCCATCTTTGAGAAATAGAGTATTAAGGAGATCCATTAAAATTATGTGATAGTTTATTGCCCCAATAATTTGTTTTTGTTCTTTAATGAGTTTATTATAAGATTTTTTACTCGCAGTTAAAGGAATTTTATGTTATCCAGGCGTTGCTGATATAAGTCCTCAAGATTCGCTAATCATTTATTCTTTTCTTTTTCTATCAAATAGGAAAAATAAGAATGGTATATGCTAGCCAAATTCTTTTCTTATACTGCAAATTCTCATATTTCTGTACCTAGTTATTGTTATAGCTCCTTATTTTATATATGCGTTGTTATATTATCCATAACCTAGAAAGAATAAGGTTGGAAATAATTTTTTTTCTAAGAATTCATCTGAATAATATACTGCATTTTTATGAAGTTTTCCAATTACTTCTTTTTACTTTTCTTTTAAATTATTTACCTTAAGTTTTTCTATTAGTTCTTTGTTTACAGACCTTTTAAATACATCAAAAACTTAAAGATCATTGAGGTTTTATACTTATTTGATATCTGAATGAACTGAATTGAAACTCTTTGGTATTATGTATACTTCAAGATCCTTTAATTCTTCATTCAAAGACTCTCTGTTAAAAACTACTATGTTATCTTCATTTATATCAGGATAAATTTCATAACTTTCTTCTTACTTATCAAGCAAAGTTTTTACAACTTTATTTCTTTCCAATTATGTTATAAACTTCGAATAAACAAAAATATTCTTAATAAACTGGGTTATTAGTTTTTAAGTATCTTAAGGTTTTTGAAATTCGCTATTCCTCTTAATGATTGTAATTTTACCACAAACTTTTGCCTTCTTAAAATTCTTTTCCATAAATTCCTAGACTATTGATGTATATCTCATATCCAGTATCACCTTTTAAATGCTAGTAAGATATTTGTGATTCATTGTTAATAATTGAGTAAAGATGAGCTAATCTTAAAGGCATTTCTTCTCTTATTCCTTTAATTTTCTTAATGATAGCAGGCTAAGGAATTTATCTATCTCTTATAAAATCTAAAATAACATGAGTTCAACACCAATAAAAAACTCTAACTTCTCTCAATAACTAAGAATTCTTTAATTCTCTGAATTCTATGTTGTCTTTGAATTCAGAAAAATATTCTTCTGCCCCATATAAATCGTTTTTTTTCCAATCTTAGTCCAAAATTTTCTTTCTTAAGGGAGAATAATTCTAATCTCATTGCACACTATCCACATATCACATCTTTAGCAGTTCTTTTCAGATTATTTTTCATTTTTTAAAGATTTTCTTTGATTAAAGATTTCCATTTAAATAAAACCCTTCATGTTTATTAAAGCTTGTTTTTATTTTTATCTCATCTACAACTTTAGGATAAAACTTTCTCTATTCTTAAAATACTAACTTTGTTAATTTTTCTAATTTTTAAAAACTAGTTTTAACTTATTCATACAGTATAATCTTTTTTGTCCATCCAATTTATTGCATAAATTCCTAAACTCTCTAGTAGTCTTTGTTTTTAATTAAAATTGATCTTAAAAAATTTGTAGTTAATCATATGTTAATATTAATCTAGGATTTTCAATTTACCATAAGATAAACATCTTATTAATCCTTCTTCTAGTAAAATTCTTTATAAGAACATATTAATATCATCATCATGTTTTCTTATACTCATTCTTAATTTGCATATTATCTTTTTGAGTAATTCAAGAATACATTCGTAGGAGTTTTTTAAGTTATAAGACATTAATCTTTTATAATTAATCATTATTATCTTAGGTTTTATATTTCATATTCTAATGGAAGAGAATCTAGAATTTTCTAAGATCTTAAGTCATTTTACATGAATTCTGTATAATTAATTATACATTGTTCATTTTATTTTCTATCGTAAATCTAATCAAGTATATTATGATAGTTTGTTCTAATATATAAAATTATTGAATCTATATTTAAAATTTAAACTAAGTTCTATATGAATTCAACTTCTTTTACATTTTCTTAATTACTTAAATTGTAATCTTATATTTATATGGGTATTTCATTAAGGTTTTTATTTTATATGATTTGCTATTCTACTTCTTCGTCATCTTCTTCCTCACTTGACTCCCATCTCTGTTATTGTAATAGCTCTTCTAGTGCCTGTATCTCCTTCCATCGTTCATCTTGCAATAGGTCATCACTTTGGACTGCATCTTTCACTTGTGAGCTATCCTCTCCATCAATCCTGAAAAAGGAAACACCCACATTGGAAGATGCGTCCTCCATAGGCACGTCTCTTACTATTAAATTTATGAGATTTTATTTCTTATCATTTTATTGTTGATTCTGCAGAGACAGCCCTGTATTTACAAGTACTTCCTCAGAGTTTGCGAGCTTGTTAGTGATTATTGGTTGTGGGTCTTCTTCTTATTACCTACCTGTTATTAAGGAGTCCTCTTATTGAAGCACTAAAATTAATGACATATTTAAAGAAGGATTATCTTTGTCTTGAAGGTTCTGCTTATGATGCTCCATCTGCGGTAAGTTAAGATAATAATTTAAAAAGATAAAAATATTAATCAAATTTATATTCTAACAAATATTTTATCCTAATAATATATGTATATGATTAAACAATATTAAGATCATAGATAATTAATTCCTTATTATAATAAAAAACTAATAAAAAACAATATTAAACATAAATATTTATCAATGATCAAATAAACGTATAATAACAAATAATAAAAAAAAATATATAAATTATTTATTAATAAAAAATCTAAAACTAAAATTAAAAATGGTAATATATTAAAAAGATTTTATATATGTTAATGTCCATAAGGTACGGGTCTTGCTCAGAACTAAAAATTACATATGAATTAACAATAATAAATACTGGGGGAAAAATCTCGATTCTAGAGACCCCAAAACCCCATCTATAGGTATATAATACCTTAACCCAGTTTGTAATGAAAACCCTAGTGAAAATTTATTCATATAGAATTTTATGACTTTTCTTTAATATGAAAACTCAGAGACGCCTGAAGCCAAAACACATAGGAAACAAAAGTTTGTAACTATTATTTAGGAATTTAGCGGGTTTTCTTATGAAAAATGGTACGTTTTGATCGGGTTTTCATGCCAAATTATTTTTTATTGATCACCTACTCATAAAATCTAAATTTAATATACAAAATTATATATGTGTATAAATTTTAAATATCTGACATTAAACTTGTTAATAAACTTAAACACTCTCTTTATAGTGAGAAAGTGTCCATTTTATAGTCAAAGGGGGGTAGGTAGGGTGTGAGAGTTTGAAGCCAAATTTGAATTAAAAATATACTATATTTTACTATAAATTTCTCGAGTTTAAAAAACAACGATCTTTGAAGCCCATAACCACATTTATAGGTATACAGAACCAATAATAAAATAATCTAAAACCCTAAAAATATATGTCAAAGCATTAAAAACTTTTACCAAAACCTTATTTGAATTATTCAATTAATTCAATCATTTCGTAATATCTAGATATTATTCAAAGTAACAGATTAAAAACTGATTTTATTTTATATAGAAAGCAAAAATATTAAATAAATTTTATATAAAATTAATTCACTTAAAAATAAAAAAAATTAATAAATCGTTAAACATCTCATTTATATAATGAATAAATAAAAAATGAGATTTTAACATTTATTATTAAAATTGATTTTATTGTTTTAAACTTTTAAAAATAAAAACCTTATCAAAAAAATAGTAAATATATTATTCCTGATAATTATCAGTAAATATTTTAAATCCTTGATAGTCTTTATAATAGATATAATTCTTTAATTCCTTAAAAAATATTATCTTTATTGGTAATAAATATATTTTTTATATTTATTGTTGGATCTTTTATTCTTACAGATTAGAAAAAATCTATATGGATTATTAAAAACTATAATTAATTTTTTTAATCCAATATGGCTCACTATATTTCTGTAATATTTATATTTTGACAATCAGAATATTATATAATAAGCTAAATACATTAATCAACACCAATTGTCGTCAAATTAATATAAATCACCCGATGGATGACTAATTAAATAATATAAACTTTTGAATACTGTAAGAAATTACAAATTTAAGATTTATTTTATTTGAATGAAACTTTATTTTGCTTCAATAAATTTGAATTAATCTTTGCCAATAGTAATGATTATATTAGAGTACGGCATAGACAAAGTGGATAAGCTGGTAAGCAAGTTTTCATCAAGGAATAGACAAAAAACATTTTGCTAAAAACACTGGGATGATCCTTAAATTATATTTGTTTCATTAACTAGGCTACTTTGACCCTTGCCTAGATAGAACATAGTCTTTCCATACATATTTTTACTCATAATCTAGTGGTGCTCCTGGCATCTCCATAATGTAAATTCGCCAGGGACATCTTTGAAATAAATATATATCAGAAATTCAAAGGTTCAACAAGATGATCAAGTTTGCTAGTGCTTCAGGTATGAATAATATTGAAGAAATTATAGCTTAGCATTAGTAAATAGAAGCTGTTGGTGCTTCCAACTCATACAATTTAAGACTACATTAATATTTAAAATAGAATTAGAATAATTTACATCCGATTTCCAAATACTAAAAATCTAAATATTAAAATATATTTCGACCATTAATTATAAAACCCCATTAGTCAATTAAGAACGAAGATTAGGAGATAAGAACAATTAAATTAAAATATAATTATAATTGGCTGAAATTAAATATAATTAGGCTAAAAACAAATTTACGCACCTTGATTGGTTTATTTTATAGAGACAATTATTCGAGCCAATGGTTTTAATAATTAGGCAAAGGTTAATTAATTTGCGCCAATAATAATTATATTTAATTTAATTGTTCTTATCTCCTAATCTTCGTTCTTAATTGATTAATGGGGTTTTAGTTATAATCACTTTTATTATCATTAAAAATCATTATATGAGTAAATATTATCTTGAAAAGTTGATGAATACATATAATCCATGGATTATAATGATTTAAAGTATTCTCCTATACAACGGTTTAAGCACTGAAAGCTGAAGTGTTTAGACTGTAAAGTCTAGCAAATACAGCCAGCAGATTACTCTTTTCGCATTGGTTAACTAGTATTTTGAAACCAGAGCTGAACTTCAAATCACTCGTTCCTATTAATATGGCAGGTTTCTTGGCCTTCTATAACGCCAGCATTTTTGAGCCCAGCAATACATTAATACCAACTATTCTCGGGGTCCTCCTTTAAAACTATAATCTCTATTTCAGATATTTGATTTTTGCATACTTAATTCCCATTAATCTATGAGATTAGCAGAAATTCTTTTTAGACATAACTCGTAAAATTATTATCGATTGCCAGTGTGAATAATTCTGAGTCATTTATAAAAATAATATTATCTTATATAGTATTCTCAATATCCTTTTTTATAATTTCATTAGAATTTATCATAATTGATAATTAAATTTTAATAGTATTTTTATTTAATATTTTTATATTTAAACATGAACCTTAATAACTCTCAAATGTTTTGACTCATAACTATTGAAGCGCCTCTTTGGCTTGTATCATTTCTCCTGATCTTATCATTGTTATAAAAGTAAGCTGATCAATAAACTTCCTCATTTGTCGATCTGCGTATTGTTGTCTCCATGTATGATTCAAATGTACAAGCTCTTATTATTGTTGCTTCCTAAGTTCTTATTTTAATATTTATTTATAATTTAATTTAATAGTAAAAGTAAGCTCTCTATTCCCACCCATTGAAATTTTAGGATTCTAGGCTTAACTCTAATAATATCATTCTATAAATATATTATTCTCGCTATGAATTATTTCTCACAAGTATCGAAGATTTTTGGTGACTATAAAATTTTTGGGTCTTTCCCTTTTTTGAGTTTTCATTGATAAATTTACATTCTCAAATCCTTTAATTATAATAATTACATTAGGTCTCTTGTTAATAGAATATTATATTTTTGTTTAAATTATTGTGAATAAATTCAATTTCTTCTAGTTCATTTATAGCTTTGAATAACTTTTTTGTGATAAACCTTTTTTGTTCTGGTGATAAGATATTATCAGCTAAAAAATTATCAAAGTAAATTAAAGCCTCTCTTATTCTATGGCTTAATGGGTAAAAATCTAGATTCTTGCTAATTTTGTTTATAATTTTAAACAGCTTTATACAACACCGACTTGAATATATCAAATTAAAAATAATTATTGTGATTATTTGTTAAAAATTGAAATGGAAATATTGAATGTATTTTAGCGCTTAGTACTTCTCAAAAATTTAATTTCTTTATAAGCATTTTATTGTATATTTATCACCAACCTTAATCTAGTAACTTATAGGTTTTCAATCCAATAAATTATAGGGACTTGTGATTGAACTTAATCTGCTGCTTCCTGACAAGTTTTCATTAATTGAGACTCTTTAATATTTTGCCAATCAATTTAATTTATTAAATTTTTTAATTTTATCTCGTCAAAAATCTTGTAATCATTTCTTTTATTTATAAGTTATATATTTTGTCCTATTTAAGACTTTTTACTCTCATTCTTCAAAACTGTGTGATTTTTCAGCAAAATGTTTTGCAGCTAATACTAAGATGTTGAGTTTTATAACAAAATGGGTATAAATAATTATTGTTGTTGCCCTAGTGAATTACTTTAATCTCTTATAAATATTATAATTATGATAGAAATTATCTTTTTAGAATTAGCAGAGGGATCTGATATACATCCTTCAATTCGAAAATTATAAAGTTTTGTTTGCTATTTATTTTTTTTCTGATAAATCCTAGAATTATGTGTTACGATTTTTTAGCATATTCATCTTTCCTACTATTAACTAGATTTAGGTAAGTCATTCTAATCACACATGATATTTTCATTTCATTAATTGATAAATGAAATTTAGGTTGAATTAGAATTAAAAGATTATTTTGGTTTTTCTTTTTTCTTCTTGATTTGAATTTGAAAATTATTATTTCCTTTATTGCTTTTATTCTCTTGATTTTATTTCAGGCATTATACTAATTTTAAATAAATTCTAATGATGAAGTAAATAATAAAATAAAATAAAAATAATTTTTACAACTTTAAATTCAAATATTCGTTAATAATTCAGGATTAAAATAATAAACTATGCTAAATATTATTCAATATTGTCATTTTATAAATCAGTTAACAGCAGTATAAAAAATAATTAATTTTAACTTTCGTTAATTAAAATAGATATCAGTAAATTCAATTGTTTGTATAATCAGAGTTAATCATAATATACCTTTTTAAGTGTCATTATTTATTTATTAAAAAAATTACTTTATTTAGAATGTTTACAAAATATAAAAATTAAACTTAATTTTATAAAAAATAAACTACTATTTTATAAATAATTAAAAATGGAACAATTGCTCTAAAAAAGAAGGTTTGGTTAAAAAGTAATTTGCATAGCTCCATATGAGCTTTCAAATAGAATTATGTCCAAAGCTGATCTCTAAAAACTACTTCACATTCTTAAGTAAATTTTAACTTCTTAGTTATTTTTAGTTGGACTATTTTTATCAAGCATAAGTAAAACTTGAGTAGACTTTTTAATGCAGGTAATCAATGGCCTGAAGAGTGCTCTAAAAAGTGACCAAGTCAAATAATTAAATTTCCTTGAATATTAAGAATTTTCACTGTTCAATCTTATGCCTATAATGGAAGACGATAAAGAATTTCTCATTCATTTGCCTGACACTAATAAAAAAATAATAAATCTAAAATTGAACGAGATTACTTTTTGGCATAACGGCAACTTTGAGAAAAGATAAGTTAAAAGAACTTATAAATCACTGTTTGAGTTAAAGACATGGTACGGCAACGGAGAACATACATATAAAGACAATACAGGTAACTCTTGAATGGAAAGAACTTCTTATATTTTAAGAAAAATAATATTATTACTAACCAATAAAGGGAGATCCCTCTATCTACTAAAAGAGAGTATCCTCCTTTCAAATAAATAAAGTAGGTTATAAGGAGATGCAAAGAAAATTCAGATACAAATTCATTATGTAAAAGAATAAAAATAACTAATCAGCAGTTCAAGTTTAAATGCAAGTGGTAGAAGAAAAATTTAAGTAAAATGAAATGAAAATTTCAAATCTTAATAGAGCATGTAAAATTCATCCAATTTCAAGTTTAATATTTGACAACTAAGATTTCCACACTGCCAGATATTAATAACTTAATACCTTTTTAAGCAATATTTTTAGCATGAATATATTGCACCTTTGTAAATTTCTGAGTTATAATGTTATACTAATAAGTTCTATCTTTTTAAATAAGATCTTCACCAATTTGCTTCTAATATTCTTACTTCCATAGTTCCCAAAAATTATCGATTAGATTTAAGGCTGGTGAATATGGAATATTAAAGATTAATATTATACCATTTCTTCAAAAAATTATTTAACTTCCTTTGAATGATAAAGCCTTAAATTATCCAAAGTTATAGCGTAATAGGAATCTTATTAAACGAGTTATAGATCTTTAAAGAAAAGCAAAAATCTGGATTTTTCATAGATTAAGGGACAACTTAGTAATTCTCTAATCCTTCCTCAGCAGATATACTTGAGATAACTGAATAGTTTTTAATCGAATATCTCTTGTCTTATACCTCATATCTTTAGTTCATTTTTCTCCAGACTAATATATCATCAACAAAAACAATCTTAATCAATTAATCGAGCAAGTAAGTTAATTTTTACATAAGCATCTAAATTTAAATTACTAAATAAAATTATTCAAGGTTATATATTTTTGGGCAAAAAAATATCGATTTACAGATAATTCCGAGCTTTCAATATAGTTTATAAATATAAGACTTAGAGATTTTAAGTTCAGGATACTTGCGATGAAATAGCTTTGCTCTTTCCAAAATGGAGAACTTGCTCCATTTATTGATAGTAGTATAATCTAGTAAATAATCAATAAACTATGGCGAAGGCTTTTTCTTCCTTTACTTATTTACATTCAAAATTGAGGAGTTTTAAGACTCAAAGTGATCAAGTATCTTTTTGATTTTATTTCTTGATAATTTTGTGAAATTCGATATTTTATGTTTACTGTATAAAACCTTGTTGTCGCATTTTAAAATCTAAGAGCCATATCTTAACTAATGAATAAATATTGTTGAATAAACCGAATTGTAAATATATAATGACTAATAACTTAATCTATTTTGATGTTAATCTTTTTATTAAAAAATAAACTACTTTATCTCGAAATGATTAAAATTTCTAGATTGAGTAGTTTATTTTTTAATAAAAAGATTAACATCAAAATAGATTAAGTTATTAGTCATTATATATTTACAATTCGGTTTATTCAACAATATTTATTCATACATGAGTCATACATAGATATAATAGCGTAGGGAAATTGAATTGAGTGCTCATATTTTTACATGTTAATTTTTAATATTAAGAAAGTATAATAAAAATTAGGAGATTGTAATAATAAATAAAAAATTAGGTGAATAAGTATTATATTCTACGAATATTTTTTTATTAGTAGTTTTATTTCGAATTAATTTCATGTGTTTATTTATTATTCTTCATTTTATTAATCAAACGTGTATTATTCTGATAATTAATTTTTCTAAACTTTTCCAAATCATTTCTATTTTAGGGCATCTAAGTAGTTGTAGCTGTAGTAATCTTTAAGTTTCTTAATTAAATTTTCTTAGATATCTTTATCATATCTTCAGGGTATCTTCCTGAAAAATTTAAAAATTCAAAAATATTAAAATTAACAATAATTAGAACAACAATAGCAGCAGTAATAATATTAAAATTCAGAGATTTTAACAAAAAATAAAATTATTCAAAAACTATAAGTTTAAAGTTTCAATGTTAAGGATGATTATTTAAGTGATGATATAAATGAATAATAAAATCAAGGATTTTAAGAATTTTTAAATTGTCAGGAATTTTTATCTCATTTTTAATTTTAGATAATTTTAATATTATTACTGCTGCTATTGTTGTTCTAATTATTGTTAATTTTAATATTTTTGAATTTTTAAATTTTTCAGGAAGATACCCTGAAGATATGATAAAGATATCTAAGAAAATTTAATTAAGAAACTTAAAGATTACTACAGCTACAACTACTTAGATGCCCTTAAATAGAAATGATTTGGAAAAGTTTAGAAAAATTAATTATCAGAATAATACACGTTTGATTAATTAAATGAAGAATAATAAATAAACACATGAAATTAATTCGAAATAAAACTACTAATAAAAAAATATTCGTAGAATATAATACTTATTCACCTAATTTTTTATTTATTATTACAATCTCCTAATTTTTATTATACTTTCTAATTAATGACTCAGAATTATTCACACTGGCAATCGATAATAATTTTACGAGTTATGTCTAAAAAGAATTTCTGCTAATCTCATAGATTAATGGGAATTAAGTATGCAAAAATCAAATATCTGAAATAGAGATTATAGTTTTAAAGGAGGACCCCGAGAATAGTTGGTATTAATGTATTGCTGGGCTCAAAAATGCTGGCGTTATAGAAGGCCAAGAAACCTGCCATATTAATAGGAACGAGTGATTTGAAGTTCAGCTCTGGTTTCAAAATACTAGTTAACCAATGCGAAAAGAGTAATCTGCTGGCTGTATTTGCTAGACTTTACAGTCTAAACACTTCAGCTTTCGGTGCTATCCGCAGTATAGGAGAATACTTTAAATGATTTTAATCCAAGGATTATGTGTATTCATCAACTTTTCAAGATAATATTTACTAATATAATGATTTTCAATGATAATAAAAGTGATTGTATCTATAATCAATAGTCTAAAATATTTAATATTTAGATTTTTAGTATTTGGAAATCGGATGTAAATTATTCGGAATGTGTCTTATGCTTAGTATAAGAAAACAATAAACAGTAATGGTCATTCAGAATTGTGATACCAAAAATCACTCATAATACCTTGTAGAATGAAAATATCAACTATCTTAACAAGATGTACCAAAGTTGACTACCCTTGCTATTCGAGATCGGCAGCCTTATAGCTTAATGAAACAGCTCTGAAATGAAACAAACAGACTGCATAATAAAAGAAGGTCCTCGCTGGAACTGGAAAGGAAAAGAAGTTGAGAAAGAAGGATAAAATAAAACAGTAATTCCATTAAAATTACTCAATAATATTATATATATGTTCTAACCGAGTTAACCTTCCTATACCCTTACCCACACCCCTCCTCACTTCCCTCCTCACACCTCCTCACATTCTTCCCCACATCCCACCCCTATTAAAAAATTCGATTTTTTTAATAAAAAAATTGAAAAAATGGATCTTGCAATTATTTTGAACCATTTCAAGTTTAGATGATTTGATAGATTTAAATATTTAGAGAATATTTTTTTAACAAATTCTTAATATAAAACCATATGTAAAAATATCGAGAATAAAGCAGATTCAGACATCTAGTATTTAAAATTAATTATGAAATAATATATATTTATGGATGGGAGGGTGTAGAGGGGTATCTCAGCTAGAACATATATTGTAGAAATACATCTGAATTTGGAAAGTTAATTATAATTAAATAAATATGATTAAAAGTTTTGTGGCAGTTAAAGTTGTCCAATTTAAACGATCTTGGGCTCATTCGATAGAGAACTCAAAATTAGCTGGACTTTACTACTGGCGGTACTATTTTATAGCATCCAAAGAGCGAGATAACTGGAGTTTAATGTGAATGTATAATTTAATGAATTTAGAGGTGTTTAATTAATGCGGAGTTATCTCGCTCCAGAGATGCGATAAATTAGTACCGCCAATTATAAAGTCCAGCTAATTTTGAATTCTCTATCGAATGAGCCCAAGTTAATTTAAATTGGCCAACTTTAACTGCCACAAAACTTTTAATCATATTTATTTAATTATATTTAATTTCCAAATTAAAATGTATTTTTAAAATATTTATTTAACATAAGTTTAATTATTTCATAATTCTAATGTATTTTTTTAATAAAAAATGAATTAAAACATTTATTTTTACTAGTTATTTAAATTTACAATAGCAAGTTTGAATTAAAGAAAAAGCATTTAGAGGTTTTCCTGGTTCAATTTTTTTTTAGATATTTATTCAAAAAGATATTAAAAAATGTTGGTTCTAAATAACAAACATAAAACTTATTTGTATCTTTAAACGAGAAATATTAAAAGAATTTTTAGATATGCTTTTAATTAATGGAATGTTGATTATAAAATAAACATAAAATTAATAATTGAATCATAAATTATTATTATGCATTTAAAAATCTAATAAAATTATTCCTTTATATTGCTAAAATACAAGACTATTACAAATATAATAATTTTTAAAGTAACTGAAATGACTTATATATTTGTAAATATGGTTTACTTGAGATGTTTAAATTGAAATTTATCATAAGTATTGCTAGACTCTGCGATATGTAATTAATAAATAATTTTATTTAGTTTCATAAATTATTAGATTGTAAAACAATTCATAATTTAGAATTACTAATATATAATTCATAATTTAGAATTACTAATATATAATTAATAAATGAATATTTTACAATTGAACTTTATAATAATAAAGCTTTCCAAAGTAGTCTTGCTTATCAAGAACCTCGTAGTGAATAAAGTTCTATCCTTCAAGAACCATTAATTTTAGAAATTATTCAGAAAATCATGAAATATCTATGGAGATTGCAAATAATGTCACAATGATAAAGTCTCATTAAAAGGAAGTAAAGTATAACCTTATAAGAGAACAGTTACTTAAATACAACCCCATGATTCTATTAAGAATGAAATAAGGGTAAATATATAGATGATAATGAAGAAATTACTGATAAAAACATTTAATAGTTATTGGTTGAGGAGTCTTTGTGTTCTTGTTGGCTAAAACTTTAGAGATGTCCAAAAATTAATTTTAATTGGTAGAGATAGTTATGTTTTAAAGTTTGATGATCTTACTACTAATGTTTTTAATATTGCTGGAATTAATTTTAATTTATAATCAGTTAATACTCTTTAATCAATATATTATTCATATTATTTCTATTTTAGCAATAAAACTTAATCTGTTTATTCTTAACGCCTTATTTCCATTATTAATAGAATCATGGGGTTTTAGTTCAGTAGGAGATCACGGTGCAAATTGAATGCGCTTACTTCAATCACCAAGAAACTTCATGGTTATAATTATAAAATTTTAAGAACTAATTAACACTAGTACTTATTTTAAACCAACAGAGTATATTTTGCTTTAGTAAAGCTTATTGCAACAAATAGGATGCTATAATGGGAAGCAATATTATTATGGATAATATATGAGAGCATTATATAACCATAGGAAGGTGAAATATACCTTTTTAGTTTGATTATTTCTTTGCACTATTTTGCAGGAGCTCCCATTCAGAATAATATAAATCTTTCTTGTTATTCTCAAATTTTCCCTTTTAATAATTTTTGGCATCACATTATATTTTATTTATACATAATCTGTCAAAAATAGCTTAAAAGCCTTGTAAAAACGTTATTTATCATGTAAAATCTTCTAATTCATTGTACAATTAGGGAATCCCACAGATTATTAGTCTCAATAAATTGCTTAAGTAACTCTATACCGAAAGGGTTTTAATAAATTTTTGAACGATGAGTTTAATCTTCCCACTTCACATTTTATGAAAGTACTTCGATTCTAATTGCCATTGAAAGCCCTCTTGATTTTATAAATATCATTTTACCAAGGTAGCATCTGAAATTTTAATACAATTTTCATTCTTTATTAATATTTTTTATTGGCAAAAGGTTTTTTCTTGTAACCCTATTAAAAAGGAATCTTGTTCTAACATTTTTCTGGACATCTTAGCCTGTTTTATTGTTTTTACTATAAATATATTTATTTAGTTAAAATTAAAACATACATGAATTCTGATATTATATTTTGATTCATGAAACATCATTCCTATGATATATTAAAATTATATTGAGGATAATGAGTTTGTATACTCATCATAATTTAAATTCTAATAAAAATGTAAATAATTTAAATACTAAAAAGTATTCTAAAAATAATATACGTTGTGCAAATATTTATTTTTTTTAATTATACTAAATTAAAATAAGCCAAGTCTGCTGAAAATGTAAATTGAATCATTAAATAAGTTTTGATAAATATCAATATTTATTATTATACTGAATTTATTTGATTTTTAAAATAAATAATGATTTCATGTCAAAATCTCTAAAGTTTCCAGGCTATATATGTCCTGCACTAAAAAATCTTAGTAATCGCATTATACACTATATATTTCTCTCCTCTCATTTTAGAATATTGCTCTTTATATGAGCTTGTATCATGAGATTTGTTTTGTAAATCCTATCATAACTATGCCCTGTAATTACTTATAAAATATTTGGTATTAGAAGAAAGTATTTTGTTATACTTTGAGGTTCCATCTTAGCTAGATGAATGAGTATTGTGTTTTTATTTTAAAGTTTTTTTATAATACATTTATTCATTAATCATATATATAAATACACTTATTTTAAGTAAAATAATATGAAAAAATACATGAATAAATTATTATAAAGCAAATTATTTAATTATATTAATACTCTTTATTGTAAATCTTAAATCTACTGGAATTATTTAAGCATCTACATTTGAGAGACATTTTTTTTTAAAAAATAGTATGCATTTTGAAAATGAATGCCATGTTCATTATTTTGTCTATTAATCTTAGTATCGATATCCTATCTTGATAATCTTGGAATTTAAGCGTCGAGCTATTCTCACGCTTCTCTTAAATGCAGCTCAACATCTCCTACTCATAATTGTAAGAAGGTGCATACAATCTATCTAATTGCTTGGTTCATACCTGTTATTGTTGAGAATTTTGCTTATTCTCTGCATAATTGAGAGATTTATGGTATAGCTTTCTTGTGCTATGGATTTTGACCTATCATTTTAATGTTGATAAAACTCCTCTCTTATTATGGTGAGGTCAATATGTTTCGGGTTTGACTATATTTCATGTCGTGACCATAATCAAGTCAACCACTTTATGGACTACAGTTTTATTCACTTTCTTCCTAGCATTGATAATTAGCAGCTGATCAATCACACTAGTTCTCAGGCATTCTAATATTTCAGTATTAGAAACAAAAAGCCACATAAACTGAGGAATAAGGGGCTACCAGCTGCACCATACGATTCTCATGGAAAGTGTAAGGGTGATGCAATCTCCGACTCAGATAAGTTTCCTGGATTGAGAGATAAGTTAGAATCTTTTATTCGTGGCCATGCTATGATTATTTAGCCAAGCTCATTTCACCTATTTTTTTAAGTTAATTTTTTATTATTCAACGAATCATTAAATTCTGCTGAAGATTTCCTCTGAATAATTGTCGCTTTCCTCTGATATCTGCTTTGATACCGTTCTGGATGAAGTTGAGATGAATAGGTGAATTCTGATTACTTTGATCTGACTTTTGAATGAAACTTATTACTTTCCAACACTTTAGCTCAGGATTCCTGACACACCCTTCATTCTTCCACAAACGAGGTTTTCTTGCGTTTCTCTTTATTCTGGTACTTCATATGCTCCGCTATAATTTCTCCTCGCAAAGTGTGGCACACTCATGCACAAAGTGATTTATTACTAATTTAAGTGAGCACAGCAGTGATAGTAGGCTTTCGTTCACCACTCTCATTCAGATGTTCCTCTTATGCTTACAGCCTCATTCAAAACTGGATTGCCTCATATTGCGGTTTATAGTTTAATGATGCAAAGTCACTTTAAATAAGCAACCATCATCCAATTCACTTCAAAAAGAGTCAAAAGTATTTTGGAATGCAAAAAGAAAAAGTTAACATATCATTGGCTCTGAATAGTACAAGAATGCTCAATAAACTTTTGATTTGTTGATGGTTACTATTTATAAGGCTCATCGCATATTATCTAACTTACTCTCTTTTTGTTATCCTATGTTTGTGAATAGCTGGGTATCGACTTAAGTGGCATTGAAAGAAGTTCAAATTATTATATTGGTGGAATATATCTGTTAGGTTCCGCATCTATTGGATTGTCATTAAGTCTTATCGCAGTTTCCATTTTCTACAGTTACTATATTATTTACTCAAGGTAGTCTGTGATAATTTCATTAAACTTATTTTTAATATAGTAAACTATTTAATTAATTACTCTAAACAAATATTTATAAAAATAAAATCCAAAAATGTCTATCTTAATAAAAATGGCGTTAAAAATGATTAAGTTAACTTGAAATAATATAATTTATACATTTATTTCATTCAAACAACTTCCTTAATCCATTAAAAATTATTATTTTATGATTCTATTATTGTGAACGGATAACTAATATGCTTAAATGAGGTTGATTTTGCTTTAGCTGAATTATTCTCGAGTTCTTTGAATTAAATATGGTATTTATTTTTAGCACTATTGTCATAAAAGTATTCTAAAAAATAGTGTAATTTTTGTAGCTATTCGTAATGTATGATCAAGAATGACAAATTCTGTTTGAAAAATTCTCTATAAATAATTAATTTTGATATATTGGAGATTAAGTCTTTTGCTCATAGAGTGGATGATTACATTAGATATTTACTTTAAATTCCATTTCAATTTAAGTTTAAAAATATAATTCTATTGAGTAAAGTCATATATTTCAATGACTTATAATTTTTAAAGATTTATATTCGATTAAATAGATTTGAGTTATAATAAATTAAGCTATAATACATAATGTGAATCGTTTTAGATTGTAAAGTGAACATTATTATTTGAATAGTTAATTAAATTCAATAAAGATTATAAAATTATAAACGCTATTAAATTTATGAAATTTTATTAGAAAAGTACAATAGAAGATCCTCATTTATTTTTTATTAGACTTTATATAGAGATAATATAATAAAAAATTAAATAAAAAATAAAGATTAGAAAAAGCTAATAAAAAATATATTAACTATTTTATTTCAGAAGAGTAAATTTAATATTATGCTATATAATACTTAAAATCTTTATATATTGTTTAAGAATTTAAATATTTAATATTATAAGTAAATTTATTATTATAAGTGAATGATTATTTTCATATATTTAATTAAATAATTCATAATATAAAATATTTACTAATATTTATTAATAATTATGATTCATTGTAAAATCGATTTTATATTTTCTCCATTTGGATACCCCCTCCAAATCTGGAACTTTTTGAAATTCCAGATTTGGCTTTTGAATTCCAGTTTTAAACTGGAATTCCAGGATGGCTCTGGAATCCCATTATTATACAAAAAATCAATAATTCCAGGTATAAATCTGGAATTCCAGTTATATTCCTGGAATTCCAGAAATACACCTGGAATTCTTAAATGATATGCTTTTTAATATTTTAAACTATTTAATATAAACATTAACATAAATCTTGTTTTTTATCAATATAATTTTTTCTGTTTTAAGATAATTACCAAAAAATTTAAAGTTTCGAAGGAGTTTTATTTATTAAAAATAATATGTGAAAAGTTTTTGTTGAAAGATAAAAATTTCAATAATTTATTTTTATAATTGAATTGGAATTACCATTATTAATATAATTATATCATTTATAATATAATTGCTAGAGAGAGATCTTATAATAAAGTAAAGTTAAAAGTTTGTATTAAAAAATTATAGTTGTAATTATAATAATAAAAAGCTAACATTTTATAATTAATTACTTTAAATGCCTTTAAATGACGAGCTAAATTGAAAGAATTGTTTTTAAATTTTAGCATGTTTTTCCAAATGATTAAATTAATTTCATTAAAACTTATGTACTTTTATTATTATCTAGAATATTTAAATATTATATTTATCAATTAAACAGTACCCATTTAAAAGTCTTTAATTTGAGCTTTGATTAATTTTAATTCTTAATAAAATTTTAATTTTTTTTATTTAAGTTAGATAGCATTGTAATTAGTTATTTCTTAAGTATATATGTATAAATTTATTTTCGATATGAACATCCAAGGATTATTTTTTCTAAAAAAAATCAATAAAATAATCACAATGGTTATTTAAAAAAATAATTTATCCATTTATTGACAATCTACATATATGATAATAGGTAGTGATATGTAATAACTATCTTAATAAAGAGGGTAATTATCAATTTAAGTATTTATTTATAACTCAATTCTACATATAATTCATTATAATAATAATTTAGAATATTATACATTTTAAAGAACACAGTAGGTTGTTATTGGGATATAAAAATAATGATTAATATTATTACATTTTTAATAAGGACTTTATAATAAATAAAAATATTAAATTAACTAAATTTGTATATTAAGTATAAAATTATTTCTAATTGTTATGATATTTAGTAGATATAGCTGTTAAATATATAGTTAATAAATAAAAAATTACTTAACGGTAATGGAACAATTACTACAAGAACCTATTGATGCAATCAAGGTACTAATGGAAATTTTATTAATATTGTAAATTTTTAAACACGTTTCTTAAAGATACCGATTATATATTTTACATTTAATTTAAAACATACTAATTTTTATAAAAATTATAAATATAGTTTTATTATCTGTATTAAATGTCTCGGCAAGATTAAAATTTACCGTGATAGCAGTTACATTGATAGCTATGTTATGAAATGCATGCAGAAACAATGTATTATTTCAATATTTATTTACATTTAGACATTAGATTTATTAAACAAATAAAAACAATCTGATTTTATTAATGTTCAAATAATATTATTCAATACCATGCATATATTGTGTTTTAAACAATGTTTGAAAAAATACTGTCTAAAGTCTTTCTTAACAATCTATTGTCCTAATAACATTCCACTACTTGTGTTTAATAATCATTAAATAATTACTTAGATTAATCATAAAATATAAAAATTTCTATTACAATTAATAATATGAATTAATTTTTTGTATTGGCTCGCATTATATTCCGGCACTATATTAATGGTATAAATTCAACATAGTTAAGGAACTGTCTCTATACATTTATTTAAATTTAAAAAGTACTTATTATTCTTTAAAAAAATATATAATACCGATTATGAGCATCGCCTATCATCATCTACGGCATAGGAAATCCTTTAGTCAATACGTTGTATAATTTTAATTTATAATATTTTAGATTAAATTTTGTAAAGTGAGTGAACAGATGAAGTAGTATTAGGATTCATTCAAACTATAAGGGGAAATTAAAAATTATTACATTAATAATAAAATAAATATTAATATTAAAATAGAATGCGATGAGTCCCTTTGGAGTCATATCACCGCTGACGAAGATGAAACCGTGAGTATTTAAAAAATAAGGATTAATAAATAAAAAATATAATTTTATTTATATTTTATTTACCAAAGGTAATTATGGATCTTCGGAATGATTTAGCGAGACGACAAGACTAAAACCAAATTATACCTTGTTCCTAATAGGTCAACTCGGGTTATAGAGTAATACATCAAAAATGGAATTGATGAAAATGATTTTAATAAATGTATGAAAATTTTATATTGATAATATTAATGTTTTTTAATTATTGAAGAAAAAGATTTACTTATTTAAAATGCTGTCGTCCATCATGATGGATTTAAATCCTACGATAGCATAAAATGGCAAAACCTTAACATTGACCATAAAAAACACGTCCATTCAAAATTATATAAATTTTTATAATTTAAATTAAAAACACTTTTTTGAGTTATATTCCCCTTATAAGTTATTTTCGTTTAAAAATATATAAGTTCATAATATTTTCAAAATATAACTAAATTTTTCATAATTTAATAGTTTAGGGTAAAATGAAATTTTCACTATACTCTATAAAGAATATTTTAAAATTTTCTTCGCATATTTGAAATTTCGTTAAATATTTGCTTAGTTTCATTATTTAAAAAACAATTATAGAAATGTAAATTATTAATAATACAATTAAAAAATATAAATATTTCATAAAACCTAATGCTCTTGAAAATAATTAAAATTTTGCTGAGAATAATTAAAATTTTCATATTAGTAATCAAATATAAATTAAATTCATATTGTTTTTAAATAAAAGAAAAAATATATTATCTAACAAGCTAACATTTTTCAATTATTTTTTTTGAATTTACAAAGGGGTTAGAAATTCCATCCCTCATTTTAGTGTATTGGACTAAACCTATTTATAAAATTTGTTTAAATATTAAATATTAATTAAAGTTTAGCACCGGTCTTTATAAGCCTTCGAAGTACTATAATTTTAATATAATAAATATAATTTGCTATATTAAATAAGGACTCAAATGCAATCGAATCATTGTGGGGCGAACTTAAGCAATACGTACGAATGACATATAGTACAAGGGTAGGAGGTGACCGGTGTGAAGAGTTCATATATGAGAGTTAATTTTTTAGATTGATAAAGTTACAACCATAATACGATCGATTAAATTTTATCAAGAAATTTTTCCTCGATATGAACATGCAATAATGACTAAAACTTAATAATACTTTTTTAAATATATTTTAAATCAATTTTCCTATTCCTATATTTAGTTAACTATTTTAAGTAAATTGTTAAGTTTATTTAAAAATTTTTAATAATTAAAAAAAAAATATTCAATTTATTATTATTTTAAAGGGTTTGCTTTGTTTTAAATATCTATTCAGACTCATTTAAATTATATATTAAAACTTTGCAATAATTTTAATACAAAATAATATGAAATATTTTTCTCTATAATAATGAACCATAAATTTAATTCCAGTTTCAAACTGGAATTCCAGATTTATAACTGGAATTCCAGGTACATATCTGGAATATTTTAATCATATTATGGTTCCAGATATAAATCTGGAATTCCAGTTTAAAACTGGAATTTTTAAAAGTTCCAGATTTGGAGGGGGTATCCCTCCATTTCATGGATGCCCCCCATATATCTGGAATTTTTTTAAATTCCAGATCTGTGAAAAAATTCCAGATTCAGAAATTCCATATTCCTGCTGGAATTCCAGATTCATTCTGGAATCTCTTCATAGATCTGGAATTCCAGATCTATGAAGGGAATTCTATCATATCAATAATGATAATTTTTTTTAAAAAATTCACTAGATTAAATATTATAAAGGAAATTCTGACTTATAGGTAATATATTAAATATAATATACTGATAAAACATATGATTTTCCATCAACAACCTATATTTTTTTGTTATGTATTTTTCTAAAACTATTTCATCTCAACTTCATAATTCAATTTTAATCATCAGAAAAATCAATAATAATTATTATTTTTAGTTAGTATGTATAAACTGAAGATCAAGTATAATGAATAATTGAAATGAATGTTTATTTAAATGATTTATTAATTAAAAAGCATCTTTAAACAAAACTATCTCCCATTTCAAATATCAACATCTCATGGTTACCATAATTCTTAGTAGCTAAGATTAGTTAGTTATTTTGCTTAATTGGGTTATATATAGGAGACTCAACTGAAGAACCTGATCATTGGACCAGATCGCATATGTCAACTACAACCACTATATTATTCATTCCTTAATTTCATTTATTTTTAGGAAAACCAATTGAGGATAATTCGCCGGTAAAAACATTTCGCATGTCTGGGGATTGAACCAGGCGTTCTCTTATGCTGGGCAGGCTGTCAACCGCCTGTCCATCTGGTCTTATGATAAATAATTATTTTTATTTCAATAAAGTTATAAATTTGACTCAGTTTAGATTGGCTTGGCTGGTCCTGGGAGGTAACCACCTAGGTCTGGTGTTGGATGGTAACAGCCGAGTTAGACTCCCCTGTTTTTTATCGAAAAACCTTAAATGTTACACTGTACAATCTTTTTCTCCAACATCCGAATGTGCATGTGAAGAATATTAAGAGTATCAGAACAAACTTGACTTATTCAAGACCTACAATAAATGAATCACTAAAAGAGCATGGAAATCAAAAACTTACCTTATCTTGAATCTATGCCTTGACGGTCTTGATGGTATCTAATGTTTCGAGGTAAGAAAGCTCCATTTCTCAAACTAATTTATAAATTAAGATTTTAAATTATTTCTACGTTACCTTAGAGTCACTCTCTCTTACTTTTATATATTTTCATATTTAAACAATAAAAAATATTTTGAAACAAAGTGAATCAAAATTTTATGTTCTATAATAAATTAATCATGTAAAATATTAGAAAAAAACATTTTTGTAATTGTCCTTGTCTGATCAGAATGTTATTATTTAATATTAATAATGCTTTCAAAAGCTTTATGTTTTTAAAATGAAATAAAAATTACATAAATTAACAATATTTTGAAAAAAATTAATTATTATATATTATAACCTAAATTTGTAAATATTAACATATTATAATTTGGAAATTATTTTTTTAAAAATTATTAAAAAATGAGTTCCAAAACTAGATCTAGAATTCCAGATTTAAACTGGAATTCTAGAAAGAATCTGGAATTCCAGGAATATTTCTGGAATTTTTTTCTGACTTTTCACAGATCTGGAATTTTAAAAAATTCCAGATCTTTGGGGGCCATCCCATTTCATTTATTTCTAGGCATTATTAGAATATTTACAATCTTTTCTTTTTTTGCTGATAATTTGAATAAAATTTTAATTTATCTTAAAAAGTAAAACTTTTAAAGTAAAAATTTAGCGAAAATTCAGGGTTTAGATAACATACAGAATTATTTAGTGATTAAAATTACTGTTAAATACTTTAAATCAAAATAATAAAATTTATAATTAATCAATTATAGAATTTTAGGTTTTAGTAGCAAGCATTGCATCTCTTTCATTATAGATCATTTTATTTCAATATATCTCTTATATACTTAATTTATCTTATTTTTCCATTGATAATATTCATTATTATTATCTATTTAACCTAGTTAATTTAGAACCTCTTGCATTAAAATTTTTTTTTTATTTGAAGGAATTTCTAAGAGTATTTTTCATTAAATTCATGAAATTTCTACAGTATAAAATTAAAATTTTTCAATAACAATTTTATATTATTTTATTGTACAAAGATAGAATTTTAAACATTGGTAAAGATATTTTAAGTTACAGATAGAAGTCAAAATAGACCAGAAAATTGGAATAAACAACAAAAGAAGAAAGGAATGAAAGAATTTTTCTATTAGATATTCCTCTTGTTTGTCATAATTATATTTTTCGAAACTAATCAATAATATCAAATAAAATCTGAACTAACAACTTAATTCGTGGTTATATTGCAAAAATTGGAATTAAAAATTATTTTTTAAAAAAATTGGTTGATAAAATGGTTTTTAATTAAATAATTTGACATTTTAAAAATCAAAAAATTAAAAAAGATTTATTGATGCTTGAATTTTCTATTAAATATAAAAAAAAAGATACTATTAAAATAAAAACTCTAATTTATTTAAATATTAATCATTGATAAAATAATTAAAAATTTTTCAAAATCATTAAAATTACTTAAATTTATCTTTTCTTATTTAATTATCAGTTTTAAGAGTATAAAATACTAAATCAAATGTGTTGTTGATAGAATTGCGTTAAATTAAGGACTTCTTATTAAGTTGATAATTATATTCTTGATTTAAGATGAGACGTTAAAAATTATTTATCAAATCTTTGTTGTTATATCCAAATAATTAATTTGTTACTCTTTGTGATATTTCTATTATCAATCTCTCTCTGTCTTAAATTAAAATATTTTGTCTAAAATTTCAGATACTTGAAGATGCTTCTAATAATCTTCTCGATTATCATATTAATTTTATCTTTGCCATCGTTTTGCTTATTATTTTTGGGAGTTAAATTTGCTAATTGTTTATCATGTTTCTTGCTAGAGCAAGTAAATATCTTCATTTTTCAATGAAATAATTCACAATCACTTATTTAAAAGCAACCTCTTTACCAACAATCTTAACTAATGTATCTCTATTATTTAATTGTTTAATTAAAATTAAAGACTGCTATTTTCAAAGATAACATATTTATTCTAATATTTTTTGAACAAATCTCTTTTATGGTAGATGAGTTTTTCAGAAAATAAATATCTCATTAAGATATTATTGATATCTTTTATTGAAGAGATATACTTCTATTGTCAATTATTTAATACTTTCTAATTCTTAAAGCAATAAAATCATTCAAGGAGATTATTCCATATCGACTTTATTTTTCAACTTATAATAAATAATGAGAAAAATAGGGTAATAGCTCCCTTGAGTATTAAATCTGTCTCAAAGGCCTCTATTGATCTTTTTAAGAAGTCTAAAAAACCTCTCTATAGTAATTACTCTGCATTAATTAGCAATTTAACACTAAGTATTACATAAATAATAAAAAAATAAATTATAAAGTATTTTTTTTATTTAGATTTGTAATTTAATCAATGACTTCTCTAATTCCTTAGATACTAATAGGATATATTTGGCAAATAAATATTTAAATAAATAGAATTTACGTCTATATTAATAATATAGAAACTATGTGAAGTAATACCTATTAGTATCTAAGGAATTAGAGAAGTCATTGATTAAATTACAAATCTAAATAAAAAAAATACTTTATAATTTATTTTTTTATTATTTATGTAATACTTAGTGTTAAATTGCTAATTAATGCAGAGTAATTACTATAGAGAGGTTTTTTAGACTTCTTAAAAAGATCAATAGAGGCCTTTGAGACAGATATGATATGTTATGATTAGATATTTACTTGTTTTAGATATTATTAGGTCAAATATTCTGACAAAACTTTTATCTGCCACCGCAAAGGGACTATTAGCAAAAGGAATTGATGATTTTATCAGTTTAATCACATTATTACAAGAATATATTTAATGGAGAAGCTAGTTGATTAAATTCATTAAAAAATGTTAAGTTACAAAATAACATTTAAAATTATAGTTTTAAGAGGGTTAACCTAGGAAGAGCATTAGAAATACAAATCACAAACTCAAGAATTTTACAGAAGAGTTATTAAATAAAATCAAGAAGATAATTTATTATTAAAAGATTACTATTACCTATTGTTTTATAATGATTTTAATTAATTTTGATAAATTAATACCATCAATTTTTCTCTTTATTTATCGAAATTCAAATATTTTTGATGGCTTTTTCAGCATCATATATTTACCTTAACACTTTATTTAAATTGGGTCATACTTATGGGAAATGTTAAAGAATATTGTTTTTTTTAATATTGTTGAATTATAGAGAGATTTTCCTATATAGTCAAGAAAAGATGTAAATAGTTGAATTATAATTCCTTATATAAACTATATTTTGCAAAGGTATTCATATTTCGTTTTTAATGCTTTTTAAATATAAAAATATTCGCCATAAACTTGCAGATGTATTTAATTATTCCAATAGCTTCTGTCATCTGAGTCTCCTGTTTGCTCTATTAAAGTTTAATTGAATTAGATTATTTTATTTAAAAAAAACAACATTATTTTGGGTATCTTTTTCTTAAATCTATATCTCATAATAAGATACTGTGCATTTGCTGACTTTGTATATAAATATGATTCCATACAAATCGTGCAGTCAATACTCTTATACTATTTCATATTTTTCTTAAAGAATGAGTTATAGTAGAAATTAAATTTATTTATGCAAAAATCATGTTAATATTTTTTAATATTAATATGAAATGTCTAAACTGAAGTCACCAGCTCGTTTAGATTTCGTGGGAGTGATTATAGTTTGCAGATAAAATTCATAGTTCTCCAAACTATTTTATTTTTTATTATTTTTAGCGTAAATAAATAAATAATAATATTAAAAACTTTTCAAATACATCCATAATAAACTAAACATTCAAATGAAAATTTAATCGCATTTTTCTTAAAATAACAATATTTAATAAGTTTAATTAAAACTGGTGCCAGTTATTTAATAAATATAATTCTCAACATTAAAAAAATATTTTTCAAGGAAAAATATTGATGTAAACTCACATTTATGTATGTATGTAATGGCTAAAGGTATATTAACACGGTTAATATATTTTCACCTAAATTTATTTGAAAACGTAAATAAAAGATTTTCTTAAATAAATATTGAAATAATAAAAAAAAAAGATAAAAACTAATAAGAAACTTTGCAGAATTTTTTTGTAAGTTAAATTTCCTAATATAAAAAATGGATGCATCTGAGTTAAAAATGGATTTTCAAGCGAGATTTCAAAAATAAATCAATGAATCTATTAATTTTCATAACATTGATTACATATTTATAAAATAGAAATATTTAAACTAAAAAAAATTGTTTAGTACAGTTCAAATTGCTATATAAATATTTAATTCTTTTAATTACTGAACATTAAAATGAAAAATAGGAGTAGTTATAATCTTGGAAACATTTTTAAAATACTCTACATTCTTTTATAATAATGTTATTTGGTAGTATAAATAAAATTAATGTTTACTTTTTAATATTACTTCTCAATCATTCAAAGTTCGATAAAACAGACAATTATGGTTCAAAAGCCAAGACAGAAAAAGAAACTCTATCCCAGCAAGAAGATGAATCAGTCTTAGAATTAAATGAACAATTAAAATAAAAAATAGATAAATTAAAATAAAATAAATAATTAGGAAATGGAAACAAATCCTGTTGAGATCAACGCTGATGATGCAAATACATCACATAAAATATAAGTTACAAAAAATATGGCTAAATAATATTTTTTAAAGAGGTCCAACCCAATAAGAGCTGGTGTAGCATTATACAAACAACTCGCAGCAGAAGTGAACAGAAGATAGTTTCAAAGAAATAAAAAAAAAATGTCCAATTATCTTAAGAAGAGTAGTTAGACTAAGTAACATTCTTAAAACTAATATTTTTATTATTATTATCATAATAATTATTCTGTCAAGCTGATTAAATTTACATTTTAAAATATATATTTTTACTTATTTTTATAAATGATTCTACAAGCATCAGGAAGGGTCAGATTGTATACAAGGAGACCCAAAGAAGCTTAAGTAAATCATGAATATCTCAAAGGCAACATTCTAAGGATTTTCCAAGATAATTTTTGCTATAGAAGAGTGAAAACCGATGATATTGAGATTGATCACGACTGTTTGCTGCCTAAACACTTTATCAAAGTAGAAAAGGCACTTGTCAAGAGATTAGCAGATAGGGAAAACACTAAGTATAGAGGAGCATGATAAAGAGACTTGAAGTATGAAAGATAATTGAGACATTCGGAGTAGATCAACCATTAATGGAATCATCCTGATTTAATCCCAGAGGCAACCATATATAAGAGACGAGTTTCGTCAAAGATTACTGGAAAAGTTGAATTTTACTCAATTAAAATTTAAGTTTTTTATTCTCCTACCATTAATGATGAGGGATAAGAAAAGATCATGACATATGACAAAACATATTTATTTTTTCATAGACATTACCAAATCTAAGCATTTGGAAGAATGTGAGATCTAATGGGGAAATAATGCTTAAAATTTATATTATCGACTTTAATTTATAAATTAAAAATATAGATATAATTAATGTATCCTTTGATGGTGTTGGTTTGAGCCCTCGTAATAGTTTTAAAGATTAATAAAATATATAAAGAATAGGTAAATTCAAATAAAGTAATTGATATTTAATAAATATTTTTTATTATAACTGGCACTTATTTCATTTACATTTAAATGAAAGTTAATTTTTACTTTCTCTAAAGTATTTAAGGCATTTAATTGCACAAACTGTACATTACAAGTTTATTTTCTTGCATAATTATAATCTCTAAAAAGTACAAATTTTGGAGAACAATGTGAAATTGTACTTATTTTATAAATGCTCTTGCTATATAATGTACAGAGAAGTTACATTTGCGGATTTTATTTAAGTGACTCCGCCCATTTATCTTATGTAATTACTGCTAAAAAACTAGCCTTTTGCTCGTCTATCCCATCTCAGCTTCCTTATTCTCAGCTTCTTAACATCTCATGTTCCTGTAGTCTTTATCTTAAGTACTAAGATTGCTGAATTGCGTGTGCTATGCTTATAAACTTCACACAATGAAGGCGCGCTTATATTTTTCTATTCAGCATTATAATCTTGTAAAGAATGGCTGTTTGCTTAGCCCTATCTCAATTAATTGCGGCAGTGTTTTAGACGGTCAATACTAGAAAAACGGCCATGCTCAATCTTTTAGGCTGATTTGTTTAGGTTATTACACAACCTAATTTGCAAAAGTATGTAGTCTCAATATGCGAGCGAGCGAGCTGAGGTAGCTCCTACCATTTGTTTTACTTTTTATTTATTAAAATGATTAATTTATTGAATTTAAGTAAAACCTAATCACTATCAAATCAATATGGAACACTAATAAATTAAATATCGATTAAATGAATATGAAATAGAGGCTGTTATAAAATAATATTTTAAAATATTTTAAATTTGAATTGATTTATCTGAATATACCTGTTCTTTATATATTTTATTAATAATTTTGGGGGGGGGGGAAGTTTCCTGACAAGAGGGAAGTTTCCTGTTAAATAATAAAATATTATGACCCATAAATAATTAAGAGGATATAATATTCATGCTTAATTAAATTCCAGAAAATATAGTTGTACACGTTGTCTAACATTATATAGGTATGGAAAGAGTACGATAAATTGAATCAGGATTTCAATAATAATTGGATACAATAATTGGTATAACGATGAGCACTGAGAAAACAATTTAATGGCTTAGAGACAGAAATTTACTTATATCACAAGAATTATGTTAAAGTTGCTGGAACCGTATGATAATATATAAAAATAAAACAAGGGTAGATGGTGAAGAATTTAGATGTTGCCGATGTAACATTAAGGTAAGTATTAGGAAAGATTCAATATTTGGATTGTTTTCAAAAACTCCTATAATTGTACTAACAAGGATCATCTTCGTCTACTTCATCGAAGGTAACAATGCTACTCAAATCCACAATATACTTAGGTAAACAATTTAAGAAGAAATTATCATGTCTATTCGTTCTATAAGAGCAATACTTTATGAGTTAAGAAATAGAATTTCAGATTGGATGCAAAATGAATACTATTCAATATTACAATTAAACCTTGAAGTAGTTGAAATTGATGAATCCCTCTTTACCCACTGGCCTCTTTCAAATTAAAGGAGAAGAAGAAAAGATAGACAAGTGTGGGCTATAGGATTATTTGGGAGAGATAGCAAGGAAATAGTAGTCTAGTGTGTTAATAACAGGAATGAAAATACACTAAGAAATATAGTAAGGTAGTATGTTGCAAGGGGTACCACAATTATAACAGATGGTTGGAGAGGATATGAATTCCTTAGAAATAATGGCTATTAACATGGAACTTACATTCATTAAGCAAGAGGAGGATATAGAGGAAGGGTGGGAAGATAAGTACCTGGAGTTCAAATTACAACTAATAGGATTGAAAATACTTGGAATCATCTTAAATACTTAAGAACCATATATAGTGGATCAATTCCCGCCTAACATGCTCAAGAATTCGTTGATGAACTAGTATTCAGAAGAAATGAAAGTATACTTGGATGGTGCTTGGAAGAAAAATTAATTGAGATATTGACTAATTGAACATTAAATTAATTATAGCTTAAATATATAATAACCTTATTTATAACAATGAAATTAGTCCGGAAGTTGGTTGATAGTTGTTATAAGAATTAATCAAAATAAAAAATATTTTTGACAGGAAACTTCCCTAAAAATTTTTTTTTATCATAAACCTTGGCAGGAAACATCCCCCCCCCCCATAATTTTATTAATTTATTTAAATTTGCATGATACATCCTCCGTATTCTTTATTTTCATTTGAAATATAGAATTAAAAGTTACTTAATAGCTAAACGAGTGGATGAATGGTTTAGAGCTAGATACATTTAAGAAAGTTTATAATGAATAAAGGAAACTTACTAAAGATTGGATTTACAATTTTTATTTATGATTACATTGAATATGCCCATATTGTGCTTCAACATGCCTGTATGTTTTAAAATAATGATTAGGCTTGATTTCTTTAAATGTAGCAGGAATAATTTATTAATAATAATTATGAAAAAATAAACAAAAAAGGCATTAAAAATGCTCAAGATGTAAGAAAGATGGATAGTTGTAACAAATACTACTTTGAACTTATATCATATTCTATATAAAAGAAAAATTATTGTCGGAACTAAAAGTCAGAGAAGAGGAAGTTAAAGTGAGAAGTCAAGATTCTTTTAAATAATATCAATTTCAAAATTGGTAAGTCAGACTAAAATTTTTCTACTTCCAAAGATGAGTGTCTTCTTTATCAAAATTCATAGTAGCCATTTATATCCTATCGTGATCAAGTGCACTATCCAAACTTTTAAGAGAAATAAAGATTTCTTATTTTATGACATAAGTACATCAATAGTGAAATAAACTTCATGACATCATTTATGAAATAGAGGTGTTATTTTATGTTTCATCAAAATTTGGACTATTCATTGACGGGAAAAATCACCACCCACTGGTGTTAAAATCTCGTAGCATCTTTAATTTCAGGAAAAGGCAAATGCTAATGAAGACTCTTATTTTGAAAAGCTATCACTGAAACAAATATTCAAGTTCTGAATATTTGAGAATATTTTTTAAGCTTAAGTGCTTTTTCCAAACAAGAATAATAAAAAATATAGCATTAATACAATGTTTTAGCAAATGAGTTTGAAAGACCAGATTTTGTTTTAAGAGCTGCAAATGCTAAAAACTTAAGGACCAATTTAAGGCAAAAGTTTTGTCTGTAATTTCTGCTAAGAAGGATATAAATGCCCTAAAACAAGATATAATAATTGGAGTAAACCTAATAAATGCCAAGGATGCTACAGAATTTTCAAATAATCTGATCACTGTGAGATTCATATGGGTATCTGTTATCTTGTGGACAAGACTAAGATTATTTTAAGGTAATTTATTTTTGAATAATAAAAACTTGAGCCAAACTATTATGAAAAATGAATCTTTAAAATCATGATAAAGACCTAAATTTAAGTGAACTTTAAAATACCAGAATTTATTTATGAGATAAAAGGAGGTTCCATTTGTAGTCAATGGGAGTTGTATTTTGCAGATAAATGGCTAAATCAGAACCAATAATATTTCAAGTCGATGTTAGAAATTATTGTTTTTGGGAGAACATACATAAAACTATGCTCAAATTAACAGTTAGATTATTTTCCATAGTTGTTGAGGATAATCCTTGGAAAGGGTAAAAATCAACACCCTATTAATATTTACCAATACACAGATTGAAAAGGATGCATATATCTTTAATTTAAGAGCAAGGAATTATGTTTTATTGGACACTTCACAACTCTTAAAAAAAAGATGGTGCAAATCACCTAAAAATTATTTGGATATTCAATTAAAAAGATTATTAAATGGGTAAAGCTCACACCTAAAAGAAATATGATCAATAGTGTCCATCCAAAATATTCATTAGAGTACTGCCTTGTTGGAGTAAAAATGCAGCATTTATTCAAAAATATTAGATTTAATTCCTACAGAAATTGAGATTGTTAGAAATTAGCATTCTGAGAAACCAAAAGAATTCTGGGATATTATTGACCAAACTTTCCCATAACAGTATAGATTGGAGATATTCACAAGATCTGACCCTGATAAGCCTCATACAGCTCATGTTGGCAATGAAATAATAGGAGATAATGAGATGAGAATTTTAAATCTTTATTAAAATTTTAATTTAATCAATAAACTTTAATTTTAATATTTATAAATTAAAAATAATCATTCTTGAATTTAATGATTTTTAAATACGTAAAGTTAAAGAATTTATTAGGTATATTCTAAATTCTTTAATTCTAAACTCATGTTTTATAAATTTCTATATATGTAAGAATGTTTTGTTCAAAAGTCAAATTCGTTCCGCAAATAGAAGAATGCTTCTAATTTTACAGGAACATATATCCATTTTTTTGTAGTATTACATCTTTAGCAAATTTAAGACAGCTGTAATAACAATTCTACATCCAAGAAAAATTCTTGCTTTGGATACTTTGTGTGAGAATTATATATATGAACAACTCCTTACTTTTTGATTAAGTAGTAGGATTTTAATTTTGCTTGATTACCGCAAAAAGATTTTCTATAGGGGCCATTGTGAATTGATAAGGCCCCAAATATAGTACAGATATTTAATAAAGTCTTATTTTTTTGAATTTAATAACACTCTTGTGATATGTAACATTATCTAAAAAAAAAACAGTCTTCATCCTCCACTATTTTGAGCTTTAATCTAATTTTTCAATTATTTATAGTAAAAAGTAAAGAAACGTTGTAGTATTGTTCTTTCCAATGCTCAGTGTATAATAAACTCCACCATCCCTAAATCCGTCTGCAATCATGTTAACTCCATAGTATCTAATTAGTTAATCATTATAGTTACGGTCTCCCTTCATGCTCCAGGCTCTCCTTAAATAAATTTAGCTTTATATTTCACTCTCGTCAATAGTAGTAATTAACTTATTTTGACTCATAAAGTTTGAATAATGGCTAGCAGCAAGTTATCTTTGCTTCAAACATTCTAAGCTATTTGATCTTTTATCAATACGATCTTCTTTTTTTTATAAGTATATCTAAGTTCATGTTTAATAATCTTTCAGATTTTTTATAAAGGTACCCTGAGGTAAAACATGATTAGCAATTGATTTTGAATTTACTTAGCTGAAATAATTTATTGAAAATTTTACTTAATTTTACTAATAGCATTTTCTATTAGCTTTATCGAATAGATTTTCTAATTTTTAATATTGTAGGAATACTTTTGATATGGGAAAAAGAAATAAAATTAAAATTAAAATTAGTTAATTATTAGTTGCCTTCATTTTTGTTTTTGGAAAATGTCTCCAAACTTTAACAATATTATACTCTATGGATAGCGCATTAAAATTAAGAAGTTGGTTCCTGTAATAATTTTATCTCTTCTGCCAAGCGAGAAAAACCTATTATACGATTTTTGGGAGTTAGCTCAAAATCAAAATATCGCATTTCTTGGGATGATTCAGGAATATTGCCAATAGTAAAGTCCAGATAAAATTGCGGGATCTACAGTAGAATCGACTTAGATTTGAATTTTAAGTCACTTTGGATTTGATAACTGCCATGATTTTAAAATTTAATCAACTCAATTTTAATTCATTTTCCCAAATAAAATTTTTTCCTACAATATTCATTTTTCTTCTTATGCTCTAATCATTCCAATCATCAATATCATTGTTAAATTAAGAAATGTTGTTTTTAAATCTTTTTATTAATTATTTTTTGGTACACCCATGATTGAGGTATAAATGCTTAATCTCTTGGATCATTAACAACTCTATAATAAAAATGGAATGGGTTAAAATAAATTTTATATTTACTTACACAAGAGTTATCTGATTGTTTTTGAATGTCTTAATTAGGAAAAATGAGGGGGCTTTCCTTATGAACTTACAATTAAAATTCACTATTCATTGCATTGCTATTCATGGACCTCCTTTAACTAAGTTCTTCGATTAGCAACAGAGAAGCATTAATTTACTCGTCGCTTAAAGCGCTCGTTTACTTATTTTCCCCCTCCATGGTATTCAAAATTCTCTTGAGATCAATAATTTAGGTATTAAATATTTATTTTTTATGTTTAGTAATACTCTCGCTTCTATCCTCTGAATGTTAGAGGTTGTTAGAGAAATCAACTTTTGATCATAAACTTCAATATCACTAGGAGACATCAAGCAAGTTGTTTTGCAGTAAATTAACTCATCTTAGATATTCTCATTATTCACAGAGTCTTAAAGTGAAACCTCATCTTCCTCATCTTGTGACAGCTATATCTAATTGCTTTAAAGCAAAAAGTCTCTTATGTCTGATTATTTAAAGTTTTGAAGATTAGACTTCTCCATATTATGTATTCGTAATTTTTAAGTTTAATTTAAAATTATTACTATATAGAATAATCATTGTAGGGCAATATAAATTAAAATTATAAGTTATATTAAAACACTTACAAACTATAACAAATTATTTTTATTTATATATTATTTACACTTAATAATAAAAATAAAAGTATTTATATTTAATAAGGCATGATTACAAACAATCTGGAAGGTGTTCATGTTAGTGAAGTTTGATCTTAAATAGGTTCTAAGAAAGGACTCTATGATTTTCTCACATAGGAGTATGATGCATACTTGCCTAAACTCAACTGCTCAAATATTTATTTTTTTCAGAAGAATTCTCACAGGATAAAAAGAGGTACAAGAGATAGACTATGTTATAGTTTTTGAAACAAAGCGATGTGATTCTATCTGCAAATCCACAGATTGAGGGACTTACTCCAGACGATTTTTTATCGTATGTGATGACAAGCCCTCAATATTGAAGTATTTGCCAGATTAAATGGACTGGCTTCATTTAGATAAAAAGTGGATCACTAATATTATCTTGACTCTTGACACTGAAGGAATTAACTAGATGATTTTGAGAGCCAAGGAATAAAGATGATCAATGCTTGATAATTCACAAAACAATATCGTACACATGAAGCCCTAATATTTAGATGCCCTCAGCAATTTCATTAGTTACAGTGGCAAGTCAAGTATATAATTTAACTCAAATTCAGCAAACAAAGGAAGATTTGCCTTCTTATTAAAACAAAGTACTAAAAGAAAATCAAGGCAAAATGGCTAGGTAGAGTAGGAAGGTAGTCTCCATATTGGCTCAAAGTCTAAATAAAAGATTTTGTGCAAAACCAACTGGTAAGAGACGAAATGAATGACTTAAGAGGTTAGATAGTTTAACTTGTCAATTATAAATAGCTCGGGATGCAACTTCACGATGGTGTAGTCATTGACTAAAAAAGCAACCTTTTGAATTAGTAGCCTATTCAATAGAATAATAATTTTATGATATGAGACTTTTAGCTTTTAGGTTTTAAAGTTATTCTTATTTAGCTTAACTTAATTGATTTTATAAATAAGATTTTAAATTTTACAAAGCAGCATTTTTATGTTTTCTACATGATTTAAATTAACAGAAATCAGAGTTATTTAAAGGAATATTCCAAAGATTTTATTAGACTGGAAAAAATCACCACCCCCTGGTGATAAAATCCCGCAACAAAATTATCTAAAAAGCTTCGGAAATTTATACAAAATAAAGGTAAAGGACTTCATACAGCTCAACTACTCGAAATTGAGTAAATCAGTTATTTTAATAAGTCTTTTGTATTTTAAATTATCTAATTTTTAATGAATAACTAAATTTGTTTTGCATTTAGATATAGAATTAATTCCAAGCTGATAATTTAACATAAAATTAGTAATTAAGAGAGTTTGTTTGAGTAATTTTTATTTATTTTAGATTTAATTTTAATTTCTAAATTTATGTTAATCAATGATTTATTTAGCAAATTGTTTTAATTAGTAATACTTTACGATAATTTGTTAGAATTTTTATATTTTTGAATTTAATATGAAATAAACTTATGAATCAACAAAATTAAAATAGTAATCATAGAGTAGGTGCCATTAAAATAACTCTATCAAATGTTACTTATAATATAAAACAAAGAGTAAGTATGGGCTTTTATCAAAGTTAAATATAGAAGCATGAAATGCTATATAAACAAGCTATTTTAACTAGTGATAACTTGCAATTTATAGGGAAAACATCAAAAGCTAAACTAATATAGAAAATTTAATCTCCAATTTTTTGAAGATTAATGTGATGAGAACTCCTGATTTACAGGTAATTATTTTTAATGAAAAGTAACTTATGGTATTGAAATAAAAAGAATCAAAGCAAAAGATCTTGGATCATATTAAGAAGCAATGTATACTTGGGAAGAAGACCAACAAGGATGTCAAAATTTTGCTCAAAAATAAATTTGGAGCTGATACTACAAATATGCACAAAAATTGGCTAGTTTCTACCCTCAATTCGAGAAAATCTGATAGCAAAGCCGCAACTCCAACAAATAATTGGAAGAAAAACTTTAATAAGAAAAATATTAAACCTTCCACATGCTTGGGAGAGCAGAATATTGATGGTAAATCAAACCAGAGCCAAACTTTATATACTCCTTCGAAAAATCAAGACCAAAAGATTATCTTAGGAAGGGACTTTTAATAATTGTAATCTGAGTTGAAACACACAGAAACGGAATTTTCGCAAATAAATAGCGACATCACATTCCCTGAGCTTAAAAAAATTGAAGAGCTAATTGAGAAAAAGTTAGGGGAACTTATGTAGAAAGCTCGGGAAGATATAATTAGTATGATAATTAAATAGATACGAGAGTATATCAAAATGCATAATATTGAAACTTAACAGACCAAATTAAGGAATCTAGTTATAGAGTAACAAAGTTGAAATCCTTGTTCAAAGTTGTTGATTTTGAATAAAAATCAAGCCAAGTTGCTGAGGAACGCGAGGAAATTCAACAGACATTCTAGATATTAGTTGAAGATATAAAAAGGGTAGCACCCACTCTTGGTGTTGCCACTTGATATTCGATGGCAAGAAATGTATGAAGGATCATTGACTAAATAGTGGAGCTTCAAAAAACAATGTAGGTTTCAGCTGTAGAAAAAACTGAAGAGTATAGTAGACACTTTCAATGAGACGATTGAAGAGTGCAAAGAAAACACGACTAAAAACATTAGCAAAATTCATGAAAATATTTAACAATAAATACTCGAGTAATTAACATTAAAAACCGTTCAATAATTTAAAAAAGAGAATAAGTTTGTCCAGTTCAATATTTACAATAATTGCCATTTATATAGCTACAAATTTACTAAAAAAAAATTAATAGCTCAAATGTTCAAATTCCTAACACAAGGATTCAAGATGCTATACAGAAATACATCAAGCATGTATCTAAGATTTAATTTGTAAAAAAAGGGAATAATTAATAACTCCACGACGGCATAAGCAAGCAGCTTATTTTTGTTGATGAACATGCTGAATATTGATGCTCGCTTATATAGCGAAATTTTACTTTAAGTATACTTGATCACTTTATTACTTTTAATACTTCATTGAAAAGATAACGATGGGGTTTTAGGGTTTATATAGAATAAATCAATTGTAAGATTGAGAACAGCAAGTATTGTAAAATTCTGAAAACATATCAAGAAAAATCATACCCTAACTATGACTAAGCATTTAGTTTAAAATCTTAGAATTTAAAGAATAAATTATTAATGAATATTATAATATAATTTTCTTTGTGACAGAGATTTCAGAGCGAAAGGAATGTCTAATAAAAGTGTCACAAGAATTCACTTCTTGGCTAGTACTTTTTTATCTTATTCATGTTAAAGAACACATATTAAAGCCTCCTCTACCTTTATAGCATCTAAATCACACAATTTTACACTTTGGGAATTATTCCTGGTATTAAAGGGTTTGTCATGACTTTGATATTAAGATATTGTTTGAAAGCAACTGATTGAATTGAATATTTTAATTCCCGTTCATTCTAACACAGCAAGCGATAGATCTTAGCAAATTTTAAAACAGATATTTAATCAGTGGCTAGTTTTGAATGACTTAAGTTGTTGGACCATTTTTAAGTCATGCAATATCATTAAATCAGAGAAACTAGAAACACCATCATACAAAGCTCGACATAACTTTTCCATGACTTACAAAAGATTATCTTAACTTTCAAAGAATTCTTTCAAGTTAATGAGGAACTTAATAATCTTATTAAAAGTTTATATTCGTTTCTTAGATTAATGCATGAGAGCTTAAATGGCTTGGAGATCTCGGAGGTTCAGAGGTCTCAGAGGTCCCGGAGCTCAAAGAATTAAGAAGAGCAGTATAATGCTTTAAATGATTTGAAGATCAAATGTAGGGAAATGCAAATTACTGGTTAAGGATTTTTAAGTTTAAATCGTAAAGGTTGTAATATACGAGCTCCCTCCCTCCCTTTTTAGTTTTTTTCAATAGCGCTTATCTTCAAACTTACAATGTGAGAATCATTTAAAAGGACTATAAATTACTTCTAATTTAAAAATGGCCAAAGCTTGAATTGTAAAATGATAATTTTTGAAGACTTGTTGTATTACGAAGTAATTATTCTTGCTTCTACCTAAGTTAAAGTGACTAAATGAGAGACTCGAGAAATAATTTTTAAATTTAAAATTCAAAAATAAATATCACAAATTAAAAATCATCAAGAATCTAAGAATGATGAATTATCCAGGAACAATCTCAAGTGTGCAAGACTTGATAATTTTTCTTAAATTCAGATGTTTAGATCAAACAAAAGACTCAGGAATTTATCTTATTTACTAATCAATAAGGAGTCTAACTAACATTTCATGTCTAATGATAAACTAAATTTACGTACACAGAAGTTAATAAGCAAATACTTACAATGAAGTTTTAAAAACTAGGAAACAATCTGATCGAAAAAATTGAATTTCTCACAGAATAGAGTACTTTTTAGCATCAAGCTTGAAGGACATTGAAAGAGAGATGCAAAATGTTCCAAAGACGGTTTATCGAGGTTAGAATTTCTCACTCCTTTCTAAGATTTATAAGAAAAAAAGGTATTTAAAAAAAGTTTATTACTGTGGGCAAGTACATGAGCCCTATTTATATATTTAAAATGCAAGAGTTAATTAAGAGATGAGATGCAAGCTAATTAATGCTCTACAGGAAGTAATGAAAGTAATATTCATCTACAAAATGATTATTACTTATTTTTTTAATCTCAAGCAAGAGTACAGCAATAAGAATATGAATATTATTGTGAAAGACAAACTATAATTCACAAAGAGTATTGCTGAGCAGGAGTATTATATGACAGAGGGTTTGGAACTTTGCTATAATAATGATAGATCACCTGGTTAGAAAAAAATTATGACTTTATCATAGGTTACATGAATATAACTTAAGAAGTACGCTTGCTGTAGTTCTAGACAATCTAAGAGTGCACCAAAGCAAAAATATTAAAGCATTGAACAGAGGAGCTAGGCATTGCTCTCATATTTACTTCGCCATACTCCCCATAATACAGCCCTATTGGCAATTATTTCTGGGTTCTTAAGAATTAGTTTAAGACAATCAAGATGAAGATAGTTGGGCAAGACTAGAAATTTGATGCAAAAAGGGTTTTTAAGCTAGCATTTAGCAGCATAAAAATTGGAATTATTATAGATATTCGCAAGAAAAAATTATAAAAGTTTGATTTATAATTTTAATATTAATTATGGGCTTAAGCTCAAATATTAAATCTCATGACATTATTGTTCATCATGCCTGTGTCCAATTTGGATTTAACATCGTGGTATTGGTTTCCGTGAGAAGAGCTCCCATGTTTGGTTTGATTCATTTGCTTTCTGATGCATGTCCTATTCCTCTTAATCTTTTAAGTGACAAAACTTTTGGAGGAGACTGCTTAGGGTTTCTGGCCTTCATTAATTTTGTTGAAGCTTTCAGAAACTGCATTGTCCTCCTTGATGTTTTTATATAAGATATAGATTAAGATGGAGTAATATACTTGAGATGAAGGGATGACTGGTCAACTGGGAGAACTAACCATCAGATATGAGAATATGTAAAGTCCATGACCATTGTATAAATTATTATAATTTTAAATTAATGCTGATATAAGTTAAGAATGTGATCTTATAATCTTTCTTCCCTTAATTATAATACACATAATCCTAACTTAATTCCGTCGGCAGATTTATAAAAGTGTCGACAGTTACTGCGATTTTACTATTTAATGTTTTTTCTAATGTTTTAACTTGTGATTTTTAGGGGTTTTTTGATAATAATAATAAGTTAAATTCAGGATTCAAAAATCTTGATAGAAACCAGAACTCCTTTTAGATCTATTTAAATCCTTAAATAATAGTTAAAAAATATTAAAAAAATATTAAATAATAATATTTTAAGGAAGATTAAACCTAAATTACTACTTTATGTCAGATATACAGTTCTTTATAGATTATTATATTTCAAAAAGGATTTGTGAAATTTAATAGGATTTTTGAATCCTGAATGTATACAATAAAGTTGAAGAAACAGTATAAACTTATAAATATATTAGCAGTAGTAGTAGTAAAATACTTAAAGGTAAAATTAAATACGAATAAGAAACAAGCAGTGACAAATTACCAATAGTATAACTTTGTAAAATCAGAACTTAATAACATGCAGTAAGTTGCGGTTCTCCACTATTTCACTCTTTGATGTCTGCTTCCTTCACTTACTATTGTTGTCCAATAGACTCCTCCTAGTTGACTATTGCTTATATCAATTCTTTAGTTCCCTCTACTAAAGCCCCCTCAGCATCATCGGTAGTTCTCTTGTCTGAGTTTCCCTCTTTGCCTTCTTCTTGGTGTTTCATCTTATTGGGAAAAAGGATTTCTTCAACTTCTGGAACTTCTTCGGTAAGTTCGCTGAATCTGCCCTCGTTCGCTATGAAAATATATTATTATTTAAAATTAATTAACTTATAAAATGCTCTCAACCGTCGGCGGGTGAAAAATCTAATATATTTTCTTTAACTTATATTATGTTTTATAAATATAATAGATTAATATATTAAACATCCCTTATATGCACAAAATGCAAGTATAATAATAAGCATTTGCCAATCATTTTGGCTTTAATAGAATGAAGTCGTTTATTTGAACTTGACCATCTACGCTATTCCTATTTCCACGAGACTTGCAGAGGATGGAAGATTACTTTTGCTGAATTGTATTGAGAACATTAAATGAGTAATTTTTGTCTTTGAGTTTGGACTTCTCTGACATTTCAGCAATGTTGATGCTAAGCCCTAAGTCATCGCATATTTGCAAATATAGTTGTCTAACCGAAAGTTCATCATACTTTGGAACCTTCACCATCTTGATTTAATCCATTTTAAAGAGTTTCTTGCTGCCCTTAAAAATTATTTTCTATATTAACTCCCTCGATGAGTGGCATGTAGAAACATTCTATAATTTTTAAAAACAAATAAATTATGAATCTCAATAAGATAGTGTAGACGTTCTTCTTGGACTTGAATTCTCCACCAAGCTCATGAGGGGTAATCTTAAGAATGCTGTCCTCACACTGTCTGTCATACATCAAATATTGCTGATGAGTCCCTTTATTAAAATTTCCTTCCATAAAAATATAGCAATTCTATTCGAAATAGAATATGTGATCTTGATAACATTTTATGGCTGAGAGTTTTCCTTAAAGATGTGGGAAGAAGTGTGATTTTTTCACTAATATATTTAATTTTTCTGTGATATTTTTTGTGATTTCATCGATTTTCTGTGATTAATCACATTTTTTGCTAGTTTTTGTGATTTTTTTAGGAAAAATATTTTTTGGCATTTTTTTGACTGAACCCTCACCATTATATTAATTTATTTGAAATTGTTGTTTAAATTCAAATTTAAGAGATATAATTTAAATATTTATATTTAGAAATAATCACAAATTCATGATTATAAAATGAGCGACTGTCAAAGCTCGATGTACGATAGCGATGATTCCCGCTATTAATCTAAGATGTCTTCCACCAAATCTAAACAATCATAAAAGTCATAACAATCGGGAGATCTAAATAAAAGAGAGTAAGAATAACAACACAAGGAAAATCATAGTTGAGATAACTAATCTTATGCAAAGTAAAAATAATATTATGATCAATCAGATGCTAATGATGTTCCTTAATCCAAAAAAACCTTAGGTCTGATAACCAATATATTCTAAAAACATATAAGGATATTAAGGATCATTTAAATTTATCTGAATATCATTTAAGTGAACTTGATTGTGATTTGATGCAGGACTTTATTCGAATGAAGAGATAGTCCCTTTAAAGAGTCATTCTTGGATGTTAAGTTAAGGAAGAATCATAACTACAAAAAAAAGGATCAGCTTTAGAATTATAAGACCTGATTGATGAAAGCTTTTCAAGGAGTAGAATCAAATCCTGAAACGAAAGTTCTTAACAACCATAATAAGCTATTATTCAGTTAAAATAGTATAAAAACCTTTAATATAGAAATACTTAAATACAAAGAAATATATATTAAACTTGCTTGAAATATTTTTAAAATTATTTATTAGAAATATGTCTGATATAGAATAGAATTAGATACTATTGTTGAATTAATTATAAAATTATATTTATTTTTGCTGCTTGAGCCTTTTAGATATATTAATGTTTTTAATTTATAACTCTAAATATATTTATTTAAATCAGGAAATGAAAATAAGATTTATTTTTTATCAAAATAAAGTTTAATTTATTCCTCATTTTAATATGAGTAATTTTATAATAATTTACAAATAAAAGTACCAAATCTTTAAATATAAAATATTTTAATGTATAAAATGAATTATTTCACTTAAATATAAAACATTGAATAAATTAACTTTCATTTTAACAAAAAAGTAATTTGATAAATATAAACAATTTTAAATAAAAACAAATAAAAATATAATTATAAATTATTAATATAATAAAAATGGTCGCAAGTGGTAACAATATAACATTTATCACTTGCCCCCATTTTTATTATAATTAAATATAAATCAAACAAATTTATTTAAAAAAATTATAATAATCTTTAGAAAATGACTTATTTATAATATGAATGTATTTTACGAATTAATATAATCCCAATTTTGTATCTATTTTGACTGATTGACTTTTCTAAAGTGTCGCTCTTTGTTATATCACATTTGTCAGTGCTGGATGAAAGTTCTCAAAGCAAGCTGGTTTAAAGGCTAAACTAGAGTCTCATATTAGATAATGATTTCTATAAATACAGTATCGAAGCTCAACTTTACCATTAACAAAAACATATAGTTGAGTTGTTTTAAACTAGGGAGATCCAGTAAATCGAAAGAGAACTAAAATGTTACTCCTAATATTATATCCTTAAGTCCCATCTGGCGGCCTCTAATATTATATAAAATTTACCATAAGAAAGCCATACTCTAATTCAAACGCTCTACCAAACTCAAAATACAACGTTGATATTCAAGCATTTGATGAGATAGAGAAGAAAACTTTAGCTATACTATGCCATCTTTAATAAACACACACCAAGAAGATATAAATTAGCCAATGACTATGGGATTAGTTGGTTTATTGTTATTTCTTAATTCATTCTCTTCTTTAAAGACAATCACTTCGCAGATAGCATTAGCATTATGCAATAATTCCTTGCTAAGAAAGGTTTCAATGAAAATGAAGCTGGGCTAATTGCAAATGCAAAGAGAATTTTCTCTTTAATAATTTTATTCCAACTAAAAAGAGAATCATTAAACATTTCAGAGAGGACATGATCGCTGTGATTTCTATAACAAAGGTATTGCTTATCCCACCATCATGCTAAGCGAGCTCAGAGGTATTTTTTCATTTAGAGGAGAAATCTTTTCTCAATTCTCTCCAAGCGTGATCACATAAACTTACATTTGGAGCGGATAGTTGCTGTTCTTTAATTTGTCAAAGACTTTGAGCTTGATTAGTTAGAGTTAATCTTTAAAATAATCAAGACGAAGCTTGTGGATGAACGAACAGCCAGTGCAATCGTGATAGCAAAATAAAAAACAAATATCTACTATTGAGGGCAAAAGTAAGGAAGTTTGGTAGGAGTTTCTAATACTTCCCTAGCTGATCATCAAGTCCCTATTGATGAGTATTACAGATGTCCACAATAGATGGAAGAAACTTGCTAAGACTAAAAACATTCGGTTTATCAATCAACTATAGCTGCAATAATTTTGTACCATAAAGAGAATAGCATTTAGGTTTAGATGCCTACTGCATCTGGTAAGACTTGGGTTTTGGGGTTTTTGACTTGTTTTTGGATCCAGTAGCAAGAAAGTTCTAAGAATAGTTCCAGATTAAATTCTGAAATAGCAAACTTAGAGATTTCATTAACTCTAGGTATTTAAATGTAAATAGAAACTATTGAAAACTTTTGCAAGACTAAGAGGTCCTATGATATTTTCGTCAGTGATGAATTCGATCGAATTGTATGGAAGCATCTCTTTCATCATTATGATGGTAAAATTTATGGACTGTGAGATCTGAGGATGATCAATTCCCACATTTTCAGCGCTACTTGCGACTAGGAAATCCTAAGAGTGCTTGCCTATAAGTGCACTACCAAAAATTTTGAAGTTAAAGAGTGAATACAAACTATGTAATGAATTAAGCCAAGATCAAGGTGGAGAAATACTCATATGCTTGAGTGTAGAAGTGCGACTAATAAAATGTATAAAATGAGATCGAACAGTAAATATTTACAGTTCCTATAGTGATCTTCTGCAGTGATTAGGAAAAAATCATATTAGAAAACATGATAACAAAAATGGGAGAAATTAAGATTAAAGTGGGCATCTCTCAAGCAATTCTAGAGTAAATTTAATCGTGGTAAAGTGGGATATTGATACTTGGGCATGATGAAAGTTATGGCTACAACACAAAAATTAGAGCTAATGCTTTTGTACGTATTGCATGTGGCATTGAAGCATTGAAGTCAGAATATTTCCATATATTAAAATTGCAAAAGTGGCAAATCTTCAATTAGTTAAAATTGATGTCAATTAAAAAGCTAGATAAACTAGAGCAGTTACCTGCTCTCTTCTAAACAAAGAAATTTAGCAAAAGTGCTTCTGGAGGCAGTATCAGACGCCTTAAAAGATCATGAAGTTATTGAGACTCTCGCTGAGAACCTGAAACAATTAGTTGGGGAGATTGCAATCAGAAAGTTTTAAAAAACTTAAAAAGATAAATCTAGATAACTTCAAAAAAAGGAGAATCTCATTTTAATTACTCAGTGAAATTGTTAAACTAACGTTAAATCATTCATTCAAATTCATTTTGTTTTAGGTAATTTTGAAAAACTTTCAGCCAACCAAAATAATATAATAATAATATATATAAATCCTTAAATAAAATAAATAGTATAATATAATATTAATATTATGCATGAATTTTTGAAAATAAAAATTTTTATGAATTTGTAAAATAACAGAATAATATATTTATTCTTCAATTATAAAATAAAATGGGTTTATAAAGTAATTGACATTATTTGAATCTCTCTTGCTACTGCCCATTTATGTAAGTAATTATTTTTCTCAACTTTTCATCTTTAGGATTCTATTTTTTACCAATTTAGTAAGTATCTCTCTAATATTAATCATAATTATTGACTTTTCAAATATAGTGCATATATTTCGCGAAATTTTGTTTCTATAGAAAACTCGTATAAGGATGCTAATTACTTATGATTGAATAATACACGAGTCAATAGTATCTACTTATGTTTTCTTAGCATTAATAGAATTAAAATGGGGAAAATAAAAACTAAATAATTTGCTAAATAGTCAATTTTTGACTTAATATTATTCAAACTTTTATCGCACATAATACGCTATATATTTATGTTTGCATTTCTATATCATATAATTATAATTACAATTATACAAATCATCGTAGTTTTTTAATTTTAAAAATAAATAATTTCCCGATGTTTTCTATTTTATTAATATTAGAAATACTCTTACCATTTTATATTAGATTTATGTTTGACTGTATTTTTATTTTGAAATTCTTGCATGTTCAAAATTAAATGTTAAAACAAATAATATTTTTTTCTATTTATTTACTTCATTCATTTTTTTAAATTTCTAATTTTTTTATCAAAGTATTTTATTTATTATTAAAATTATAAATAAAATTTGTTTTTAGCCATCACTTATTTTAATTTATTTTCATTTATAAATATGAATAATTTTTTATATTTATGTATATTTGTTTCAAATCTTTAAAATTAAAAAACTCTATTAAATAAAATAAAATTCTCATATAAATAATAATGAGTAAAATTAATTTTATTTTTATAAAAAGTTATTTAATTTTTAATAATAGTTTCAAATAAATTTTATAATATATAAATCAATTAATTAAGAAATGGGATCAATTATTAAAGTATTTATTTTATCACTTGCGACCATTCTATATATATATATATATATATATATAATAAATATTAAATCAACAAAATTATAAAAAATATTTATATAATTAATTATTGGAAATAACTTATTTATAATTTCGTTTTATTTTAAGAATTTTAAATATTCATATTCTTTAACTATTTTGACTGATTAAAGATGAACCCACATGTTGGAGATATTCAATTCAAGAAAGGAAGCTGGCTTTCTTGATTAATCTGGAAATTTGAGTAGCAGATCAACTAATTAAGTATGGAATCATGGGTCCACTCTACAAAGTGGAGAAGATGGTAACTATCATGAAGTAAACTAGGTACCAGATCCTTAAAATTGCGAGAAATGTTCTTTTTTATTGAAAACCATATAGCTCTAAATATTGGAGAAGAACAAATATTTCAGATATTCATGATATATTTTTGGAAAATATAGAATTATAACGATTTGATAAACAATAAAATGATTAGTAATAATAGCAATAGAAAATGAAAATCTTAAAATTCAGTTATATTTTTCCTATACATTGAACTTCTTCGTATTCAGATTAGTATTATGCTTCCTTTGCCTTGTTGCTGCAGCCTCTTGTAAAGTCTTCGTCAAGTGTCACCGCAACTCTTACCAGGTACAACCAAATAAGAAAATTCAGATATGTTTTTCGTTACTTACATTAACTGTTATTGACACTGTACATTCCTTATCAGACATTTTTATCATTTTTAATATTGTTAATGTTATAATTCTCTGTTCCCTAAAAAATATTTCATAAATATTAAAGAACTGGATTAATAAGTAAAGGTAAAACCTGAATCTCAACGAGGAAGTTTGGTTTAAAAAGATGGAAATTTGGAAATCATGATTTTCTATGGATGAAGAGAAGAAGCAGAAAAGAATATGGATCAATGGAGCTTAATGATCTTAAATAAGCAATCTTGCAGAAGGGCTCAGAGAATGCTAGTCGTTATTGCCAAGAAGATTGATGGAAGAAATTGTTTAAAGATTGAGTGCCAATCTGAACTCGTGTAGTAATTTAAGAGATGAAAAGAGAATCTCGCTACCTCAAAGGTAACATGTCAGAGTTAGAGAACTATGAAAAAGTGAGAAAAATATATGGTATTATCAATAAGCTTAATAATAACTCGAATATTATTTAATTTTATAGAAAATGGAAGTTCATTAACAGCTTTGTTATATTCCCTGTATTACTAGTAGATTTCTCAGTCAGGATGAATAAACTTTTCTAACTAGTGTCAACCTATACTTTTCTTGAATCTCTGTCTTTCAACACACCATAAATGATTCATAGTATTGCTGAAAAATGTTAAAACAATTATAGATCTCATAAATTTAACTTAGATAATTATTTTGAATACAAAATGGTCTTGACTTCATCTTAAAAAATTTCCATTTAATAAATAAAAATTAATTAAATTAAATATGTTTCCTTATCTAAATTATGAATGTGCTATTTAGCGATAAATCCAATAAACTACCGACGAAGGAGAAACAACAAAAGACAACCAATAAATTAGGGAATAAAAATATCAAACCAAGAAAAGTAACTAGAGATGTAGATGGCAACTTTATGAAGGAAGTCAGCTATAATGTAAATTAAGAGTAAATTGGACAAATTTTAGAATTATAAGCGAACGAAGAATTAAATTTATTTGTATCTTAATAATCACACTTATTTATATGAAGTAGTTTGTATTCTGGGGTTTTATTTTACCTCAAGTTATTCACAAACTATCATACTTACTTATATTTCAAAACATTAAATCAATTTAAATATATATATAAATATATATAGATATAAGAAATAAATAATAATAGTTAAATTATTTTTTAAACTATTATTCAATTTCTGAATATTATTCGAGCATTTGTTAACAAATTTTAGTTGTTTTATTTTCAAATTATCACATATAATTTAATTTTAAAATAGTTAAATAAATCGTAAAATTTTTTATAAAACAATTCTTCAAGTTTTTCGCTAAAATAATGCTGCTTTTATCAATCATAATTTTTTTAGAATTAAAAAGCTTATATAAAATGATAAATTAAAGTAATATATTCAAGACTTTTAAATTAAAACTAAATGCATAAATAAATTAAAACTTTAAAGATGGACAACTCTAGCAACTGAGCATTTTTGCTTTCTTTCCATGAAAATAGTATGTTTTTTCTTTTCTCCTATTTAGAATAAAAATAAATTCAACACTTGAGAATTGAATGCATTTTTTGATTTCAATTTTTATTAACTTTTAGAAAATAAGGATGATCAAGCTTATCAGAAGAATTTGCATAAATTTTGAATAAAATTAAGGTAAAACTAGCATTCCTGATGTTTACCTAAATAAACTACAAAAGGTTGTCTTTATAACATCAGAAATTTTTTTAAAAATAGTAAATCAAATATTTATTAAGTTGCTTTATATATAACATAAAATTGAAAAAATGTTTTTAACCTTTTTATCTTATTTTTTTTTACATTAGAAAAAAATATAATCTCTTTTATACAAATAATGACTTTTATAAAAAATTGTATTTAATCAATTTACTGATCTTTTGTATTTTAGTAATATTTATTTTAAACTTTGTAATTAATGGCATTTTAATTAATAAATTTTTGAATATTTTTTAAATAATTACATTTAAATGTAATATATTATATTATTAAAAATCATAATCATTTGATTCTGCCACTATGGCAAATAATTAGATGAAGAATATATCCACTAATGATGCTAAATTAATACATTATATTGTATCATTTAATTTAGTTATAAAATAATTAATTTTTATTATTAAAATCTGATAAGTCATAAATTTTTTTTTCAACTATAAATTTCTTATTTTTCATTTTATATCAGTATTTATAGTGAAATAATAATTATAGTCAATTAAATTTAAAATAAAAGTTTAGTCAATTAATATATTATATGAGTAGAATAATCTTTGAGTTCTGGACTTTATTTTTAAAAATTACAAAATTAGTACCAAAACCTTTTGGTTTATTTTTAATGCTCAAACTTAAACAAATAATTCATATACTCTATTTGAAAGAATATTTATAATATACCTTATGTTTTAAATATTATTGTATGCATGTTTTTTTTTTAATTCAAGATAATTTTAAAGGAGGTTTTGTACAATTTCTTAGATAAAGTAGAGTTAATATAAAAGATTGTGAAAATTAGGATGATTAAAAAATGTAAATTTAATGAATTGTTATGTCATTTACTAAGCAAAATAATCAGCTGGATAATCTCTTCATCATATGCGAGAATTCTTCGAATGAAATCTGACTGCCTCCCATAGTTTGACTTGCTTGATAATTTCATTAACAGCTTCCTCTGGGACAGTCTTCCCAAAGCCAAGAATTTCGTTGATTTCCTCAGATGAGATGAAGCCACTGCCGTCCTTGACGAACATTCTGAAGACTGCATTAAGCTTCTTGTTAGTCAAGTTGTTCCTTTCATTAATTACAGCAACAATGAACTCAGAGTAATCGATAAATCCACTCTCTTCGATATCGACTCACTTGATCATATCCTCAGTGTCTGCTTTGATCATGTTTTATTCATCCCCTCATTCTTATCTCTCAGGATCTCTTAAGGTGACAGTTTACCATCTCCATTCCTGACGATGTCTAATGATGCATTACTCCTTTCATGCTTGCCATCAAGAAGATCTTTGACTTTGAATCCCTACCGTCTGGTCATTCTTGGCATCCAGTCTCGGCATTATCGACTTCCAGTATTGTAGTCGAAGTAAGGGGCGAATCTTCGAATTGAGGGCAGCCAGTGGCACCACTTGAGGCAGCGGGAGCTTTCTCACGACGGTGGAACTTCCGGCTCAGACATCTCTTCGGGAGCCGAGATAATCAAGCATAATTGTTTCTCAAAAGGCCATTAGGATTTCCCAAAGCAATTGTTTACACTTATAGTGCCGATGGTTTTGATATGGAGAGAAGATCATTGCTGTTAAACCATCAGATCTCTTTAGCTTCCTGCCCTTTTCGACTCTAGACCCAGCGCCTTTCTCTATGCTGTAGTGTAGGGCGCCTTGCAGATTCTCCTAATATCTAGTGGACTTTAATGAGGATGCAGTGCTCTTGCCAGAGGGAGGCTTGAAGATCCTAATGTGGGTCACCATGCTAGCTGCACTCGTTGGCGTCCCAATCAATGGGGTTCCAACTCAATCTGGTACTCCAGAGCTCTTATACAACTTCTTCGCACCAATGGGAACTGACTCAGCCAAAAGAGTAGAAGTTGATAAATGTTTAGGAAGCAGTGAATATAAGACATCTATCGCTATTGCTCTTTCAAACCCTGCTCATACACCAACAGTCTAAGCGCAAATGGAGTTGCTATATCATGCTCTTCTTACTTACAAAGCTCTGTTTGAGTACTAGCCATACTCTAGCGCTGCCTCACATCGGCCCAAAGAGTTCCCAGTATTGGAGGTCTTTTAACAGAAGTTCACATGATTTTAGGACGATACGAAGCCATTGGTTTGCTCTGGTTGTCTTGGGTTTAGATGAATGTACTGGAGTGACAATTAAGGGAGAGTACTACTATGTGATGCCTTTGTTCCATTCTTGCACTGTTGCCTGCTGAAGATCTTCCTGTCCCACCATCATATGCACTCGTAGCATTGGGTTGCCATAGAGCACCAATGCCTCTTCACTAAGGATGTTAGGCTAAGACTTTTCAGTCGCCATTAGTGGCAGTTAAAAATAAAACTTAAGAATGTTAATATATATTAAATTGCTTAAACACTCAGATTGAAAATTTAGTAGCTTGTTGATTTGTGATGGAAGCCTATATATATATAAAATTATAAGAGCCTAGTTTTAAAATGCTTAGCTACCAAATATTAATAATAATATACTTGAATTCAAATTTAAATATAACTTATTACAACTTTCAAATTCGGAAAAAAAGTTTTCTCATTTATTCAAATTAAATTTCAAAAAATCAATATTGATTGGCAGTGATAATGTGATAAGGAGATCAAACTTTAAGTTTTATATTTCTATTGTAACTTAATGATTTTAACACACTTATATAGGAATTTTATAGAAGTTTTACTCGAAATTATATTATAAATCGAGCAAGATGAGTTGAAATATAGTATTTGATACTGATTTATTTTATATTATTTTTAATTAAAATAGAATTAAGCTTAAAATTCAACAGTTCAATAATTAATTAATTTACTGAAATTTCAAATTAAGTCCTTAATTAATTAAAAATTTTAATATTATTAGTGAATTACTAGGGCCTTTATTGTTTTATATTTAGCATTGAGCTAAAATTTTAAGAATTGCCAAATTAAAATAATGAAATACACAAATATACTTGAATACATTTCCAAACTATATATATCTTTGATTCATAAAGTGATAAAGAAATATCGAAAATTTCTTACTTTAGGAATTTAGCTTAATGACTTAGAATAAAATTATTAGCAAGCATAACTTAAGACAATGCATGGAAAAATACTGATGAATCAACAGAAAAATGAAAACTAAACAAGTTTTGACTTAATTAGAAATCATATTCAACAATCTTTTAACAGGAAAAACAAGATCCAATAGAATATTAATATAAGCAAAGCTTTTTAAGTATCGCTATTTTTATTGGATAAAAAAGAGAAACATGTATGATTATAAATAATCAATAAAATGCAACCAGGTTTGAAAAGTTTCTGATCTATTTTTAATAATTAAATGATGAATTTAATTATTTATCACATTTTTTAAAAATAGTAACATATGAATATTAAAATTAATGAAGATGAGATGCTTCCTAAAGCGAGAAAAATCTATAAAAAATTTCACGCTTTGGGAACTCAACAATTAAAATGTTAGAAAATACATTATAAGTATTATTTTAGATTTCTAATTTAATATCGAGCGAATATTCAAATTTTAGCCCAATCTTATAATATTATTATTAAATAACTGAATTATGATATTAAAACTTTAAAGTTGAATACTTTAAAAATAACACTGATAATATAATAAATTTAATTTTAAATAAGTTAAATTACCAATTTCTTTCAAATTTAAGTAATTAATTTTTAAAAAAAAAATAAAAATATAAATTAAAATAAAACCCAAATTACTAAAATTATATCATCAATAAGAAAACAAATAATACTCATAAAGTGTTTTTGGAATTAGAACATTAAATTAGAACCTTATATTTACCAATTTTAATATATTATTAAAGTGTCTTTCGAAGTTAAATTTGATCTGAAACTATTTAATTGTCTGAACTAATAAAAATGTACTTCTTTTCTACTTGTTCATATTTTTTGCACCATTTAGATCTTTCAGCATAAGATTTATACTAACTTCAAAAATTTATAATGAAAAAATTCTCTCTTGAACTTCTCTGAATCATATTAATTACTAGCACATTAACTTTTTATAGTAGTTTTAGCTTTATGCTAAATAATTAACAGAGTAGATTACACAATACTCAAAGTCATTAAAAATGATAAAGTTAATTTAAAATGCAATAGAACTGATACTCATGTCGAAGGTGATGACATTATGATTACCAAAGAACATCTTAGCGAAATGTTCGAGCTTCCTGGCTAACAACAAAGACTTTAACATAAGTACCTTTATCAAAGAAATCTTATTCAAATATTAGGTTACTATCCGGTTTAAATTTTTATCGAATTTTTTTTGATGTAGTTCACGAAGTCTAACAAATTATTTCTTAAAAATTAAAAAAAATTTTAATATCAAGGTACTTTTTATTATTAAATAGCATTTCAACATCGCTTCTTAGTTAAATGTTAAGCATACTCCTAATTTTTACTGTAAATAAAAATAAGCAATAAGAATTCCAATTAAAAAATCAAGTAGATGCAAATACAGATAAAAAAGAAAACAAAAATTGAAACAACTAAAAACAAAAACTAAAATAAAGAACCATTCAAAACCCCAAAACCCCTTAATGAGGTTTATAAGTGCTTTGATTTGTAGGGAATTTGTTAGGGGTTGGGATTATTAATAGGTTTTAAAGTGAAATTTACAGTAAATGTATTTAATTTAATCACTCAAAATGCACTTTTCGATCATGTGGAGAGGTCGGAAGTTTATCTTACTTAACCACAACTCTATCTGCTCTATTGATATGTCTGATCTTGAGTTTGGTTTTATTATTATTGATTCCCAGATTTTTTATTGATTGAGAGACTCTGGTTTTGTCTATAAACTACTTGATTCATTACTTAGCATCTTTCTCGCACCTTGTAGAGTAGTAATCGTTGCGAGACAAATCGCACACTATTATTATTGCTGCTAAAGCCCACACATCCCACTAAAAGTCACCATCTCTCCAGTCTTCTCTTTCTGGATAATACCCTTGAGTTCCCATTACAGTTCCAAGCCTTGAGACTTCCACTCTTTAGGCTCTTTTGAAATCGATTATTGCTACTCTTACTGGAGAAAAGTTTATCATAATATTTTCTGGCTTTAAATCTCTGTGAACAAACCCTAACTTGTGAAGCTCTTTAATGCCTTGTATGGTCTGAGTTGCTATTTATCCAAGTTATTTATGATTCCTTTGATCTGTTATGAAATCTCTTAGAGTCATTTCATAGAGTG
>ARYC01003511.1:0-66642 GCA_000711775.1 Oxytricha trifallax
AGATTCACTAGGCATTCGCATGAGAGAACTAAACATAAATGGAATGGACCTAAGCTAAAGGATTTCAGCTGGTAAAAGACCCACTAAAAATGTCGAATTACATGTTTGAAAGCAGAAAGTTAGCCGCACTAAGAAATCAGGCAGCTTACTAATAGTTAAATAAAATAGTGTATTTAAGAGCGGAATTGTAAGTATTAACATTAAACTTAACACAAGTAAGATCCTTGCACTAATTTAATTGTTGGATTTCTTTAAAGCGTTCAGGAAATAATGTAGTAACTTAAATACTTTCAATTATACAGTAAGAAACTAGATAAACACAATTTAATCTAAGCATTCGCCAACGACTATAACCCTTTGTCAAATCAAGTAACAATCAAATTAAAGAATCTCACGAATCTCACAGGTATCTTCAAGAAAAACCTAGAATAACTTAATTATCCCTGCTTTGAATCTATTATATAATTTAATTAATTTTAATTCAAAATAAATAAGAATTATCTACTGAGACAACCAAAAATTAAAATGATTGATGACTAAATAACTATATCAAAGTTATGAAGAAAATAAATGGACAAGAAAAAGGAAATATACTAAGAAATAGAAATGTCCCTAAGTGATGAAATCAAAGAAAGAAAGAAACTGAGGACAGATACTTCCTTAAATAGAGACCTGATAAAACATATCCCTTAAAATGCCTATAATTGCAGGTTTTTTATGCCTAGATGTGAGTTAGTTAAAATTATAGTTATTTTTCATTATATGATCGTCATATTTCTTATAAATATAATTTTTAATTTTATATTAAAAAATACAGGAGACTAGTAATTAATTATAATTATAATCTATAAACATAAAAAACCTTACTATAGATTATTGATATGGTAGATAATATTCTTGAATATAGTGGAATTATTTTAGATCTTCAATGAAAATTTATTGTAAGTTGCATCTTCACAAATATTCATTTAAATTACAACTTTATTTTCAAAGTGTATTTTCAAATATTTTGTTCTAATTTTATTAAAATATTATGCTTTTGTGGATTCTATTTAGACAAAGCAGTTGCAGCAAAAATTGTAAATCCAATACTAAACTATGAAATTCCTCACCAGAACTTATTACAATCAACTTAAATGAGAATAGACTAATTATTTCCTGAAGTGAATCATTAAAGGACAAAAAGAAGAGAAATTAAAACTCAATAAAAATAAATTATAATATTGTAGAAATACATTTGAATTTGGAAAATTAATTATAATTAAAATAAATATAAATCAAAATATTGGCAGTTAAAGTTGGCCAATTTAAACGATCTTGGGCTCAATCGATAAAGAATTCAAAATTACCTGGACTTTATAATTGGCTCTACTATTTAACGCATCCCTGGAGCGAGATAACTCCACTTTAATGTGAGGGTATAATTTAATAAATTAAAAGGAGTTTAATTAAAGTCAAGTAATCTCACTCCAGGAATAAGATAAAATAGTAAAGCCAATAATAAAGTCCAGCTAATATTAAATTCTCTATCGAATGAGCCCAAGATCGTTTAAATTGGCCAACTTTAACTGCCAATAATTTTGATTTATATTTATTTTAATTATAATTAATTTTCCAAATTCAAATGTATTTCTACAATATTTATTTTTTCGAAAATATATATTATTTTTGAGAATTTAGTTATATAAAAAAAGTATAAATAAATCAAATTAACTATTATGTTATTAATTATTTAAATAATAAGAGAAGTTATTAAATTCAGAAAGTTAATTAATTTATAAAAGTCATTAGAGTATTAATAAAAAGGGAAATAAATTATACTAAAGGCTAGCAACCCTCCAAGGTATCAGGTTTAGTCCACAAATATATATAAAAAATTAAAACATGAGTTATTTATTAAAATAATCAAAAATGATTTCATAGATGAGCTAAATGCAGCCAGTTTTCACGATATTACAACATAGGAAGTATATACTATGCATTTTGCTAAAAAATTTGAGAGGTATAAATAGATTTTGCATTTTATCCAAAAAGATATTATGAAAAAAGTTCTTAAACCAATCATATATCATAATATGAATGTAGATTGTTGAGAATATATAATAATATAAATATTTTAAATCAATAAATAAATGAAAATAGTAATATGCAAGAAAATTATTAGATTTTATAATATTATCACCATAAAATTTTATTTTAAATATTATATTAAGATATAGATTAGGTTTGTATTTCAAGTAAACTTGCTGTGTTTTGCCCTAATTTATTTAATTTTTGTTTTTGGTAAAAAAAAATAAAGAGTTTTAAAAACATTTTACTTGTAGGTTTGCATTTATAAACGCTGCTTAAATTAACAAGCAAATCTTTAATTGTTTAATACAAAAATAATGAATTTATAAAGAGTATTGGTTGTTGGCATTGAGTGGCTTACATCAATGCTTAAATTAAATTACAGTTAGTAATACTCAGTTTAATTTACTACCAAAATAACCATGTTCTTAGAATAATGATATTTGCACAATTATACAATTATATTCTAGGAACTATACATAAATGTAACTATTATCAAATTTAATATAGAAAACTGATTAATAAAATATATAAATATTTTTATATTTTAAATTATTCTAATCAATAAGATAAAATATAATTAATTACTTAAATAGTCTTTGAAGTGACCTCCATTAATTTAATAATTAACCTAAAGCAAATTCTTAAGAAACTAATTTGAAAAGATTGATTATGATATGATTTATTTGTTATTTTTATCTTGGCCTAATAATTTCAACTAATTAAATTATTTTCATTAAAACTTTAACAATTCATAAGATACTATGAATTCATTTGTTGATGCTTCCATTAAAGTTGATGCTCTCATATTTTGAGATTTTGTTGTCTAATACTTCATACAAAATAATGCATCTCTTTGTTTCCTTCCTTTCGCTGTTTAGCATTTCTACCTGCAGGCATATTTTCTTCCAAGTGACAATAGGAGTAATAGTTATGAATTTTTTACTTGCTATTTTGGCTGACTAAATTGTTTGATTAAAATTGAGTATAGTTAAATCTACTGTTAAGTTATTTGCTTAATAACTTCTTTGTTTTAAGTTTTCTCTATTAAGTTGATAGCGATCATTAATGCTCGATAATTGGATATTGCTTTAGTATTGCTATTCTACTCAATAATTATATAGTAAGATTATCTTGCAATAAAAAATTGATCAAAATTAAAATAGGAATTAATTGATAATACTTTAATTAATTATAAGGATATTCTTTAATACATTACTTTTTATTCAAATTTTAAAGAAACTAAGATGAGATTAATTCACAAATTTTAGTTAATATAGACTGTCCCACATCTTTTTCATTAAAATTTATTTTCATAATTATATACTAAATAATAAAGTCATTATTTTCGAGCAATTTATCAGAATTTCTAGTTTTTACACTATAATTCACCATAAACTAACAAAAATTATTAATTAGAGAAGTCAATGAATAGATGATTAGGTGCTACTAATGATAATTAACTATGGAAATAAAAAAAATTTAAGGGCAATAAAATAGCTTGTTAGTTAGTAACTTGAAGTAAATTAAATGTAATAAATACAAACAACTTCATATATATATAGGTGTGGTCGCTAAGAGCTATTCTAAATGCGAGGTGCAAGTAAGTGCAGTTCTCTGCTCACTCATTTCCGAATCTTTTGCTCCAGTTCTTCTTAGTTGTCTATAGCACATTCCTCTTTTCTGATTTCATCGTTTGCAGTTCCAGTTGCTTCTCTTGGTTTAATCTTATCAATCTCCAATACATTGGTTGCCTCTTGTTTATCATTAAAATAATAATATAATACATAATTTAATTTTTCATAATTAAACTCATATATAAAATTAACAAATTGAAGTGTGAATGAAAATAAAAACTTTTAGTGCCTAAAGCCTTCAATCATCTTTTGTAAAAGTTAGGGATTTAATTGATAATTTTGGCAAAGATAAATCCTCATAAATTAATTACCTGATTATCTAATTATTTTTAACATTAGATAAATTAGTTCAGCAAAGTGTTAAATGAGATATTACTAAAGAGTTTCAAAAACCTAAAATTATATAAAATATATTTGAAGTTATATTTATATTTATATTTATGGTTTTCATAACTTAAGTTATTAAATCATAAAATAATAGTGATAGAAAAATCAGCTTGAGATTATTCAATTAAATTCTTAGTATTTGTAAAGGACAGCTAATTTTATATTAGTTATTTAGTTAATTTTCTGATATTTATGATTTGACAGTTGATTAATTTCAATAATCTTGCTGGAGTTGGTGGATTGGATTAGTTATTTTTTGTTAAAATTATAATGTCTATAAATTATTTCTACTTTACGAATGATTAATTAAGTAAATATTTAAACCTAGTTTTTATTTTTATTGAATTAAAAGTATTTTTTAAGTCCAACAATGAAAACCTTCTATTAATAAGTTTAAGCGTTGCTAATTCAAAGAAAACTTTAATTAGTTATAAATTAAATAACTATTAGATATTCCTCATAGATGTAACCAAATAATCAATATGTCTCTGTTTTATATCACTTTTTCTCTGCTATTTTTAACTCTTAGTCAACTTACTGACAAGTATTGCTTAAAAACGAACTTTTAGTTACCATTTTTCTTCAAATTGGTAAACAATGGAAATTCTTAGAAATAAGATATTCTGCAATTTACTGATGCTTCTGTAATCTGCTCTCCTTTTAAGTTCTCAACTCCTTATAAAATCTTATGTATATGATTTATGATTTAATTCAGTTACGAAATTAATCTTAGTCAAGCGTGTCTTTTAACTTGATTAAATTTATTCTTTGCACAGATCACAATCATGGCCTACAATAATTCCTTAACTATTTAAATGTAGGAATGTTATTTAATAATTAATTACTAATATTATTACTTTAAATATATTATAAGTTAAATAATGAATATTGAAGTGAAATTTGGATAAGGTTCAAATAGCTGTGATATTGATTTAAAAAATAAGTAATTAAATTGTTTCAAAGCATTAAATAAAAGTCAAACCATAAACATATCATAGATAAATTCTCACAATAAATGATAAAGTTTTGAAGAAGGCTCTTTTTACTCTTTTTACCTATGAATAAAAATTCTCTATTATAATTATTTTATTTACTTAAGTTTAAAAATAAATTAATTTTACAATTTAATAATTCTATAACAAACTGTAGAAGCAGGGTTAAGCAACAGGAAATGTTACATCAAATACAGTAAAATTATATGAAACAGGACATAAATGAATTGAGTGATGATGCAATAATTTACAATATTTTGAGTGTAGTAAATAATGATTTGAAGTCTGCTCGGACTGAGCTGTTTCTACCATTGACTGTATTGGTACAGTAGTTCAATTTCAAGTTAGGTGGTAGTAGCAGTTGCTATGCAGTCAATAGTATTGTTAAATATATTAATAATGTCAAAAAAAAATCAAAATTATTGGATATCCCTTATTGCATCATTTTTGTAAATAAAATGCAATTTGATTGATTATTGTATATTTAAGAAAAATGCTCTAAAATTTGTTTAAGAGTATTATATTTTCTCAATTTATAAAACCCATAGATCAATTAAGAAGCGAAGATTGGAGTTAAGAACAATTAAATTAAGGATTAAATAAATAGTATTGGCGTATAATTAAAATGTTTGGTCTAATTATTGAAACTATTGGCTCGATTAATTGTCCTTATAAAATAATCCAATCAGGGTGTGTAAATTTGATTTGAGTCTAATTATATTTATTTTCAGCCAATAACAATTAATTTTTAATTCAATTGTTCTTAACTCCAATTCTCATTTCTTAATTGATCTATGGGGTTTTATTTGAATCATTTTGAATTTTTAAATTTTATTTATAATTGACTTGTTAAATAAAGGAACAAACAGCAGGTACTCTATTATCACTTCTAGCTTTTTCTTTGATAACATTTCCCTTCTTTTCATCAACAAAAATAAGTTAATTTGTCACATTAGGTAAGTATAAAATATTACAATTGTATTTTTCTCAAATATAATCTTGTTTAATCTTTAAATGATAATTTAGCAATCAATCTTTTCAATCTTTTATTTCAGTTTTTTTGGTATCTTGTCTCAAAAGATTCTAATTTAAATATAGTATGGCAATTCAAATCTCGGAATCTATGGTATCAATTATAGCATAAATTTTTGAAGCAGCAACAATATAGTTTTTTCCTTGAAATTATTATGGTCATAGAAATTTTATGGTTATTTTGTTAAATAATAATTATACCTATTTATAAAATAAGATATTAAATTTAGATTAATTATATATTTTCATTAGTTTCTCATTAGAAATATATTTTATTATTAAATGAATTTACAATAATTTTAATAACTTTACATAAATTTATAAAAATAAATAAATATTTATTCAAATAATTTATTCATTAAATTTTAGCATAGAGGATTTTTTCCTAATTAGCAGCAACATCCCTCCATCGAGCAATGTATGCTTATTTAATAACTAAAACAATGGGGGGGGGAAGTTTCCTGCACTCGAGGAAGTTTCCTGCACGCTTTATTTTATTTATGTAAATTTAATAAATTTGACATAAATTAACATTTAATATTTTTATGAACCATTTAATATTAAGACCACATTGCTCATGATTGAAGTAGTTCAAGAAAATATAGTTTAACAATATATAGGCATGGTAAGAAAAAGGTAAATTCAATCATATTTACAATAACAATCGGATACAATCATTATAATATTTAAGAGACAGAACTTACAAATATCATATAAAAAATGTCAGAGTTTTTGGAATCTGAAGAGATATTGAATCTTGATAAATAAATTAAAGTATGATAATAAAAATAAAAATAGTCCTGAAGTTTGTTGATGGTTGTTATAAAAATTAATTTGATGAAAAAAAAATAAAATCAAAAAATTAAAAAAGAGTGCAGGAAACTTCCCTAAAATTTTTTTTTATATAATAACCAGTGCAGGAAACTTCCCCCCCAAAACAATATTATAAAGACTAACGAGCTTCTTAAGATAAGCTCAATAGTAAACTTTCTTTCAAGTAAAATAATAATATTCAATGTATTTTCGATAACATATTCAGCCTTGTGATGAAACTTGCATGTAATCGCTCTAGTATCAGTATTTTATTTTTTAAAAAAATTTAAAGTTAATTGATAGTTATTTTCTTAAACAAACTATTGTCCTAAAATTTGAATTTCATGGTATGCGTTGATATCCTATTAATTTCAGAGCAAAATAATAAATTTTTTTAAGTTTTATATTCATTGATTATTAAATTAGAATTTAAGCTGTAATGATGTGTAATATTACAACCTTAGACACTGTTATGAGCAGAGATATAAATTTCTACATACCATGATTAGATATTGCTTCAGTTCAATAAGATGAAGTAGTAGACTTTTTTGTTAATTTTTACTATTAAACTACTTGAATCAATATAGGAATATTAAGAATCCGACAAATATGATTTAAATTCTTCCAGATTTATGACACAAAAATTTATGTAAACCCCTATTTAGTAATTAATAAATCTTACAATAGTAAGCTTTTATAAAACTGAATAAAATTTACATAAAATTATCTTAGATATTTAATGATTCTCATGCAAATGATTAAGGAGATAAGATGTTAATTATATCTAAATACCTATAATAACTCTTGTTTTTCTAAATATAAAATAATAAGGAACAAAATTTAATATTAGTGGAGGAGAATCAACTAGGATATAAGACATCACCTCTTTTCTTCGTTTTACAACATGAAGATTCTATATGAACCTTTGGGGTATATTCTTGTTTAAAGTAAGAAAAAAATAGAAGATATGTAAATGACATAGATTTATATTTGGCCCATGAAAGAATATCAAAGTAAACGTAAGAGACTAAATTGAACATGGGTGACTTTATAATTCATTATGATAAATGCTAAGTAATCAATGCTAAAATGTTTGACTTTTCAATCTCTCATTAAGAAGGAATAAATTCAGACAATAAAGCTTAATCAAAATATAACACCCCTTAAAATTTTTGAAAAAAATTATATCAGATATTTGAGAAAGAGAGTAAAACATCCTCCCACATCAGGTTTAGATGTGTTAATATTTGTTTCAAAGATTTTATATTATATAAGTATTCTACAAAATTTAAGCTAATTTACAACAGTATTGTCTGCATAAAGTCAAATACTCAAGAGAATTAAAAGAAATATATCATGATGCACTTTGCCTTATTTTATAGAGAAGAAACATTTTATGTAAATTATTTTTAATTTATTTGATAAATAAATACACTTATAGCTTTGATATTTTTACAAAATGTATTATCACTCACATTAATTCAAATCAAAAAGGAATATTTTTAATTATTGCGAAGATTATTGAATCTTATTTGACTTTGTTTACTCGTTATTAACCAAATCATTATTTATCTACAAAAGGTAAGTTTAGTAAATTAAAAACAAATTAATTGTGATTGAATTAATAATATTGAAATATTAGTTAATTTTAAGAAATTTCTTTTCTTTTTCTTTTTTTACATTTATTATAGAATCCTGAATTCCAAATAATGAAATAGTAAAAGAATAAAAATAAATATGCCTTTTGATGTCCGTCTATACTCAAGGGTGAGGCTCGTTTCTTGTAAGTGACGTCAATTCCTCCTTTTATTAAAAATTTCCAAATATTTCACTTAATACATTTAGCTTAAGCTAAAACTTATCTCTACAAATTATAATTTTATGACATCCCCACAAATTCTAAAATTTATGATATTTAAAAATCAAAGATCGATATAATAGCATGTTATATGCTAAGCAGTTAAATTATTATTAATATCATATATTGTATTAAGCTTTTTAAATATTCAATAAGCTACTAGGATCAGCTTGCGAATTTGCCATTTCTCTTAAATTATAATTAAAGATTAGGAATTTTTACTAATACTTCTAATTTTTCCTTAAAAACTTGCATTAAATTAAGTCAATAATTAACGGTTTAAATGAAAAATCATAATTTATTATTTTTACTATTTTAGTTTAAAAACAATTTTTAACTTGAAATAAATATAAAAAAAAATCGAATATATCTGTTTAAAAGAAACTATAGTAATAAATTATTAAAAAAATAGGAAGATAAATAAAAAATATTGCAGATTATTGAATAATATTAATACTTTGCCATGTAAATTGTTTAATTTTCTATATTTAGGTGGCATTTTGTGAAATTTGAAACTTTTAAAAGTAACTAACTAGTTTTAAAATTAAAAAAAATAAAATATTTTAAAAGATCATAAAAATCATCAGCTTCATAGACAAGTTTTAATAATATTTATTATAAGAAGTAATTATAATGACGATCTAAGTTTTAAATTTATTTATTGACTATGGTAGTATTTATGAAAAATAAGTGAACAAATTTATTTTAAAATGGAAATTTAATCAGCATTACAGAATACTTATTATAATAATCAAAATATGAATTATAAGAACGTTACTTAGTTTAACCACTCTTTTTAAGATAATCGGACAATTCCTACTTGATTTCGTTGAATCTCTCTTCTGTTCAATTCTGCAACGAGTTGTCTGTCGACTGCTACACCGGCTCTTACTGGGTTGGACCTCTATAAAAAAAATTTAGATTTGTTTTTTGTAACTTACTATTTTTGTGAGTGTAACCGCTCCATCAGCGTTGATCTCTAAAGGTTTCCATTTCCTAATTATTTATTTCATTTTAAATTATTGATTTCCTATTATAAATTGTAATTAATAAATTATAAGTCATTTATACATAAAATTTCTTTCATTAATTAATAACTTATAAAATATTTCATTTTTTTTATCTTTTATCCAATAATCATTTATCTATTAAAATATTAACATTATTAATTGATATATTTTTGTTTTTAGATTTTATTGTAGTTTAAGTTTTATAATTGCTTTTAGTTAAATTGCAAGCCGATATTTTATTATAGATTATTAAAAATTTGTTCACTTTGACATGTTTCTTAATCATAATTAGTTATATCAATAATAAAAATTTTATATTATTATTCTTATTTATTTAATCATAATCTGGAAATTACATTTAATTGTTCTTATTGATTTATCCCTTTCATAATAATCTTTGAAATTAAACATCATACTATTTTCACATCTTCACAATGAGTAAAATTGGTCAATTTCCGAAAATAAATCAATAATCTAAAATTTATACACGCAATTTCAATAATAATCTTTTGTAATATAAAATAATAGCACGTGTCTAAAATAAATGAAATTTTGAGATACTGCCGAATAAAATAGAATTAATAAATTAATTTTTAATATACTCTATTTAAATGAAATTAAGTATAATAAAATTAAAGTTCATAAATTATTAATATTTGAATATCAAAATTTAATTACATATTTTCTTGCTTTATACTAAGAATTAAAAAATTTATAATTTTTTATAGAGAACAATATTATTGATTCATACTTATATACAAATTTATTTTATGAACTTTGATTTTATTTAAACTTAATTTCATTTAAATAGATTATATTAAAAATTGATTCATTAATTCTATTTATTCGTCAGAATCTCAAAATTTCATTTATTTTTAGACACGTGCTATTTTTTTATATTTACAAAAGATTATTATTGAAATAGCTTGTATAAATTCTAGATTATTGATTTATTTTGGGAAATTGACCAATTTTACTTAATTCAGATAAAAATTTACAGATAGTAAAATAAAGAGAAAGGGCATACAATCAATGAAATTGAGAGGTTAATTTTTTTGCCTAGGAGTTTAATTATTCTCTGAATTATTGGTAAATTTATTGAAATAATTTTTATGCTAAAAATTTTGCTTGTTTACTTTTTATTATTAATATTTTAATAGCATAGACATAGTTTTGACTATATGTGGGGGTATTTCAATAAAAGAAAATAATTAAATTAGCCAATTTTTTTTAAATTTTAATCACTTTCTTCATATTAATGATAATGAGTGTCTTATGGGTTAAATTATTTTAAAACTAATATGATATTTCAATTTTGCTAACCAAAGCCATCATATACGGATGAAAATAGAGACTTCGATGGTTCCATCCATCTCTTTATAAAAATGCCAAGCTGATGGAATTTCAAACTCAAAGAAGTGAGAGACAATACTATAATATTTACAAAAGAGCCTTTCACATTTTTCTTTTTTTTTTGTTGTCTTTTATAAGTCAATTAATTCCTTGAAAGTTTATGCTTTCCTTTAAATTTAATGTAGCTTCATCTTATATAAAATATGAAGTATTCCTTGCTGAAGTAAAAGTGACTTAGTGAATTCCTTTTCGAAATAGATAAAATTTTGAGATAGAGTAGAATATAATATTATTTATAGATAAAAAAGGTTTAATGGGCCAAAAATGGAATTACATCATAAGATATTTAATAATTATATTGCTATGGACAAAAAATAAGGATTAATTAAATACAATATTTTATCAATGTAATTTATTTTAAGATAGCCAATAATTAATTAATCCTTTTTTTGTCCTTGACAACATAATTATTAAATATCTTATAATGTAATTACATTTTAGCTCATTTTACCTTTTTTAGTTATTAAATATATTATATTCTACTCAATTTCAAAATTTTATCTATTTCAAATAAATTAATATTAAATATGAGGCAGTATATTTTTTATTAAATTATTTTAATTCGATTTTTAACCATTTTTATTTATTACTTTCCATTAGACTAGCCAAGAATTCTTGTGCCACTCTTTATCGTTAATAGCACATCTCTTTCTTGTCTTTCAATTAAGTTCCCTTCCACTTTGGTTTTTAAAGCTCCGCTAAAAATTAGACGCACCAAGGGTACAACGATCACATAAAAAAGAAATTAATACTGATTTAAGCGACTCTGTTCTTCCGTTATATTTATAGCTACAATTAGAACTAGATTGTGAAATCATGTGCTTAAAAATCAATACAGTGAAGTCATTCGAAATGCTAACCATTATCCTATCTATTTCACTAAGAGTCGCAAGTATTGTCAATATTGCGAGTGATATTCAACTTAAACTTGACTCAGTGTAAACCAAGAGTGCTAAATAAAATTTGAGTTATTGATGCTTTGAATTAGATAGTTTATCTCATATTCTAACATCACCTATCCTTTGTTTATGAATATCTGTGTAACTACTTTAATGGTATCGAGAAAAATTAAATTTATTGCTTTGGTGGGCTTAATTCGTTATGTCTCTCATTATGCAGGGATATCAATTAGACTTATCAGAGTTTTATTTTTTATTTTTTTATTATATTATTTAAACAATTTAATTTGTGCTAAAGTTAATCAAACTTAATTATAATTTTGTTACTCTTTTATTAATTACAATATGCACTAATAAATGAATAAAATCTAAAAACAAAATATCTAAGATTAAATGGTGTTATAAAAATGAATTAACTTAAAATATTATTATTAAAACATGCATTTAATTAAAAATATTTTCTCAGTTTATATAATACTTTATAGAAAAAAATGACTTAAATAATGTTTAAGAAAGACATAAAATATATTTTAATCTTTTCATCAGAGTTGTTGAAATAAAAAGTTCAGTTTTACGAATAATCTGATATAAAGTATATTAATTTTACAATCATTATATATTCCTATGTAAATTTAAATTATTAAGGTACATAAAGCGGTATGATAAATCCAGATTTATAAAAATGACTAATCTTAACATTTTTAAAAAAAATTAAAAAAATTTTTACTATAATTTAAGACGGCTTATAGGAAATAAGCAAGAATTGAAGGTCATTACATTAGTGATTTTTATAATAAATAAAAAGGAAAAGTATCAAGTCATTAAAAATATATTATATTATTGCCAGAATTATATCAACTTGGAAGTTTGTTCAATTAATCCCTTAGTGTTAAGAATTATTCAGATCTGAATTTTCCTTTTGGTTTAGATTAAATATCTTTAATTATAATGGAATAATTTGGAAGTAATATTTGAAAAATTTCAATTATTATAATGAACGAACCTCATCTATGCGTAATGAAAATCAACGGTGAGAAATCAACATTAATACATATAGTATTTTAATATTATTTTAAAATATAATCAATCAGAATATTTTAAAAATATAATAATATATTCTTTTTAACAATCAAATAAAATACCTATAATTAATTTAAATATTAAAATTAAAGAATTTTATGCATAAAAATAAGATTTTAAAACTAAGTCATTTATAAAAGTGTATAATTTAAAAAGATTAAATATTTTTGTCCCACTTTTCATTATAATTATATTTTAATATATATCTCATAAATTATTATTGAATATTACAACCTTTTAATGTTTTATTAACTATAATATATTATGAAAATTCTTTTCCTATAATTTACTTTTAAAAAGTTAAACTTTATAGGTTATCATCTGGAAACACTTAAACTATTCGAAAGCTGAACGTTCCTAGAATACCTTTTTAATTTTATCAGTAATTTAATATAAATATCTTTTAAAATTTATAATACTCTCTTTTTTTTAAAGGTTAAAAAACATAATTTATAATGGCAAACTATCACACTTTTTTCAATTAACAACAATTAGAAAATAATCAATGATAATTCAGAAGAAAAAAATGTAATATTTATTTATGTAATTATTATAGAAAAATACATAATTAACTCATTAATGATTTAAGGAAATGCTAAACGTATGCATTTGGTAGATCAGTTTGATGTCACTGTTATCGAGAATCTAAAGCGAGCTGGAATTATCTTACTCATATCAAAATTTGTCCTACAAAATATCACAAATGATCACTGTAATTTATTAGAGATTATACATTCCACTTACATTTAAAAGAGCATAATAAACTAGAACTCTGATGCAATAAAAGAAAATGAAGTTAATGCTAAAAGAGATAAGAATCAGTCTAAGTAGAAAAAAAACAACTCAATTGATAGCAACTCTGGAATTTATATATTGGAGCTTAGCCATTTAGTATTATAATATATGTTTATAAAGCTCCAAATCGAGATCTCTTATTTGATACTAATTTAGACTTATTTTATAAATTGGTAGTATTCCAAGTTTGTGTTTGATTTTTGCATAAATATTAAATTCTTATTATAAAAATTACAACGTGCTACATTTGCAATTCAGAGTATTAAACAATTTGTTATTTAAACTTTAAATAAAAAATGTATGTCTAATATCAACACATTAGTTGAAATAATTAAAAATCTTAAAATTATAATTAATCTTGGATCTCACTTATATTTTTCAATATAATGAAGAGTATTCAATTTTTATAAAACAAAAAAGATTTATTAACTCTCAAGATATAGAATAATCACATCAAAACTAAAATAATATCAACCAATATATTTAAAGAATTCGCATTAAGAAACATATTAATTTAAATAACATCTTATAACTTCCAATTTAAATTTAAATAAGAGTTATATAAAAAAATGTTGAATAAAAAAAGTGTAGAAATTATATGAGAAATGTAAACAAAAATACAAAAAATTAAAAAGTTTTGAAATAAAAAATATTAAATATAATAAAAATAATTTTATTTTATAAAGACTATCTATATATAATTTTTACAGACTCATTATTCTATTAAGAATTAATGAAAATGGTGATAGTTTATGAAAATAAAGAAAATAGTGCAAAAATAGTTAAGAGTAGTAAGTTGAAAAGTCTTTCTTTTCATGCTAGTTAAGGTTATAAAGTTGATTAAAATTATTTTAATTGATAAGGATGATGGTTTTACCTTAAAAGTTCAATAATCCTGCTAAGATTTTTATATTGCAAGAATAAATTTTTAATGTATAGTTAGAAATAATCGCTCTTTTATTTAATAATTTAAAATTATCCCATTTTTAGCGATTTAATATTATAATAATATTTCAGGTTCTTTGCTAACATTTTTATAATTTAGATTTAATTTTTTAATTATGTATAATTAACACAGCATAATTAATAACATAGTAATAAATATATCAATAAATAACTATTCTTAATCACAATTCTTATAATATTAATTGTATATCATTTATCTTATTAGACAATTTTATGATTTCATTTTAGTTTATAAGATATCCTAATGACTTGAAAAATAAAATAGTTTAAATAAATTTATATAGACTATCATTTTAAAAGGCATTTTAAAATCTTATTCTAACTTGAATTAACTCTTTTTAGATAATACAAGAATATTATATTTAATTGAGTAATCACATTTTATACTTTTTAAATTGCTATATTTTTATTTAGTATTATTTTAACTCTTAATGTGATAAAATTAATCCTGAAAATTTTGTCATATTATATTCACTCTATAAATTCAGATTAAATGTATTTAATTAGAGTATATAAAAAGTTATAGAATTATAAATATAAAAAAACTATTTTAAAAGTATAAATGTTTATTTTTAAAAATCAATATTTTGAGTATTATAAAGAATATTATTGTTTCAGTAATTTAAGCAATTTATAATCATTTAAGTAATTTCTGCTTTAAATTAATTAGATTTTTAATAAAGGGTATATTAACATTTGTCAAAATATCATGTTTAACTAGTTTGCAAATATACTTTATCCATAATTCCTCTATATTTAAGCAATTATATTTTATATAAGATTTTGAGGATTTATTATAAAAATAATATGTATTATAATAAGATTCTGCATTATAAAGAGAGATATAGTAGCTCTAAAAACGATTTTTAGAAATTATCATTGATTATTGTTAAATTTTTGTAAATCGAATGAGAATTGCTAAATTATCTAATTTAAGACTCTCAACGAAGTAATATTTTCCTGAGGTATGAAATACGTCTGATATTAAAGTTATAATTAACCAAGGAAAAACAAAAATCCATATTTGAGGCATAAATTTTTATAAATTTAATTCAATAAATTCCCATGCCTTTCGCTATATTACTTTAATAATACTAAAATAATTAAATAATTTAATTATATAAAATCTTAAGAATTGCAGATTTATCCAAGGTATCAACTTAAATTAAATTATTGCGAAAAAAGAAGAAAGGGAAAAAATACAATCCATTTTCTTTATTTAAATTTTATTCAAAATTAAAAACTATTAATTTTATATTTACTAATAAGAATCATTGAATTTGCAAAATTTAATTAATTAAGTATTTATTTTAAAACTATGTTTGAAAATATATTTCAATTTTTAACTTAAGTATAAAGCAATTAAATATATATATAAGTTAATTAAATTAGCAGAATTAAACAAGTATTTGAATTAAACAATATTTATCTAAGATCGCTTAGAAATAAATAAAATTGCTTGATCATATGCCTTATTTTATTTCGTAAATATTAAAGAAAGTATTTGTAAATATTTATTTCACACTGATATTTCGATTTTATTTCATAAACTTATTAAGCACTCTATAGTATGATTCCTTTTAATCCTAAAATCCTTCTTGGACTGGATTCTTGACTATATCTTGCAATATATAAAACCAAAGTTAAATATAGCACTAATTTGATCATAGATAGGTTTATGTATTTATTTTTATTTCTAAAAGATTAAAATATTTAAAAAATAAAAATTTGTTAAAATATTTCTGAATTGAGCCTTCTTTTATAAGATCAGGCTATAATATTTATAATTTATGACAAGAAATTATCGACATTAAGTATAAATAGAATCGAAATAATATCTAAAGTTATAGGGAGTAGTGAATAACTCAGAATTAAATTAATTTAATTTAAAAACCCTACAATAAAACTATTTTAATGATTAATAAAGAAAGAATAAGTGACAGATATTATAATTTTTCTACGTTCCCCTTTGTAATCATAAAATTAAACCAATTAAAAAAATTAAAAGACGAAAGAGCTCTTAAAACCTTCCAATATTATTAATTTTCATATTAAAGTTTATTGTCATAAATGAATTATATTATTGTCTTTATAACTATATCTAAATTATTGCATAAAATAACTCTAAATAAATATATATTTATTTTAAATAAGTTTTTTTGAAATTAAAATAAATACATACAAATTAATGAAATCATAATTTTATCATAGTGCATTTACTTGAAAATAGAATTGATTAATATTGACAATTAAAATATAATAATATTGTAAAAATTTTAAATTTATGATTTAAAATTTGATAAAGATTTTAATACCTTTTAATTAAATAAACTTCCAGATAATAAATTATGAGCAAGTTACCTATATTAGTATTTTTTTGATATTGTATGCTTAAAATAAATTATAATTATTAGAAAATATGGCATTTTTTATGAAATAAAGATAGTTTTAATTTTATTGATTGCAGAAAATAAAATGACAAACTTTATGAAGACATCTCAGATTTTATATTAATAATATATAAATTAAATCATTAGAAACATTTAAAAGGTGTTTTAGTAATAATATAAATGATTCTTGAAATTTAATAATCTTAAAATTTATTTGATTACCATATTATAATTTATTTATATCTTTGATCATTAATTGCAAAGCTTAAATAGATTATTATTTAAATATTATAAGTTGCTATATTAAACTAAATTAATGTTTTCAGCTCCTAATATTAAATTTAATCAGAGTTATTTATAATTAATATTGTAGAAACACATTTGAATTTGGAAAATTAATTATAATTAAATTAAATATAAATCAAAATCGTGGCAGTTAAAGTTGGCCAATTTAAACGATCTTGGGCTCATTCGATAGAGAATTCAAAATTAGCTGGACTTTACTATTGGCGGTACTATTTTATCGCATCCCTGGAGCGAGATAACTCGACTTTAATGTGAGGGTACAATTTAATGAATTTAGAGGAGTTTAATTAAAGTGAGTTAATCTCGCTCCAGGATGCGATAAAATAGTACCGCCAATTACAAAGTCCAGCTAATTTTGAATTCTCTATCGAATGAGCCCAAGATCGTTTAAATTGGCCAACTTTAACTGCCACGATTTTGATTTATATTTAATTTAATTATAATTAATTTTCCAAATTCAAATGTATTTCTACAATATTAGTGTAGCTTACAGAGACAAAATTCAATTTTATTATAAGACTCCCAATAAACGATTTAAATAGATAAGAATATTTTTTTTAGAATTTTTACTTAATCAAGAAGTTATTTGAGATTCTCTAATATCCCTCAAACTCTACTAATATTGTTTGTCTGAAATCTTGATCTTAAAAAATTTCATATTTTCACTTAAAATGTTAGAGTTTAAGAATTGCACAGTGGCATTGCTTGGGCATAACAATAATAGCATTTGAGAAATTTGAATCTATTTTGCCAATATTTTTGAAAGTAGCTCTGTGAACTTGTTAATTAAGCAAGTTTGTGAAATAATAACGCTAATAAGTCATTTGTAAAAGAGAGAGACCATAATTCAGAAATGCTGGGTAATAAGTATAAAATTATTTTTAGAGAGTCAAGCTTAAATTACAGAAAATTATAAATAACAAATAGAATAGAGTTTTAAAATCAAAATTCATCAATAGATAAGTTGTTTGATAAGTTTTAAGTTTTACAAATTTTGTTGATTTCCAAATTTAAAGCAATCAGAAGAATCAAATTGATAATTGGAACTTAGTCTTTGGACTAAAACACAACACATTAATTATTTTTTATAGAAACAAATTGTATTTATTACAGCATTAATTATACTAAAATGCTAAATAAAAAATAGATATTAATATATAAAATTTGCCAGATTCAACTATTTTTACTGATTAAATAATTTCCTTTTAGATAAGGTTTTCATTCGAGAAAATTCTTTGACACTATCTCTGTCTGATCTCCGCGATTATTTGAGATGTGTGTTTGGTATACCAGTACTTGAACTTCTACATATATCTCTTAATACTTTAAGGTATGAGTCTGGTAAACACAATGAGGAAAAGAAATTGGCACTCTGAGTAGATTGTCTTTGAATGGTTCATTTTTGCTCAAATACAAAAGAATAGGAAATATTAAACATCAGAAATGCAAAAAACAGTCACTATTAAATATTGTTGATAAAATTAGAGATAATCAAACATATATCTAATTATAAATTGCACTTATACTACTTTTGTTTGCAAAATACAAACTTATCATAGTAATTACTAGGATAATTGCCTATTTATTTAGATTTCTTAAAATCATACTCTTTGAAAGAAGAAGGTCTAGTATCTATTAATTATGTATATTTGATCAGACTTAAGATTATCAGAGTTTCATTATTTGTATTTATTTCTTCTAGATTTGAACTATAGGCATTATATTGTGTTAGTTTCCTAAAAATATTTTTTTATTTTCTAATCTTATAGTGTACTGTAGTATTAACTTTAGATTTATTAACATAATTTTTGTTTATATAAAAAAAGAAAAATAGTTTAAATATGAGGATATTTAAATTATTTTACTTATTAATGATGTTGTGCGCTGAAACCTCTCCGATCGATTTTCATTTATTATTTTCTAATTATATTCTGTTTTGATTTGAGTTAATCACAATTTTTAGTTTTAATAGATTCTCATATAATAACTAGTTTTTAGAGGTCTCAATCGTTTTTGAAACAACACCTGCTTCTTCTAATTAACTACAACTAGGACTTGGGTTTCATCTTCTTGTGTGCGTCTTTGAGTTATTTTATGAAATACATGAATTCTCCTTGGGGTTGAGTCGTCATCTGCCAGTGCCATGCCGTGATCTCACCCATGACTATTAGCGAATCCCGAAGTAGCATGCATTATTATTTCAAATTTGAGCAGCTCCAATCATAAACATATATATATAGAGGCACTAGATTAGCATTTAAATTCATATTTTTATGCATTTAATGGTTTTAATATGAAAAATAGCTATGATCAGAGTGTATATATATTCTAAGAAAAGATAATTAGAGACCTATATAATAAGTTATAACTTTAATTTTGAAGTTTAAGGATTATTTGAATTTTTTATAGATAAAAATTATATCTAACACACAACCAGAATATTAATTCTCCAACAAATGAGCTAAAAAAATCATATCAACAGAATTATCATCCTTAGACATATGTTTTTATAATTCTTATCAAAATATTAAGTTATTTTTATCAATAAACTCTTAAAAATCATAGCGTTTTTTTAAAACATAATTCTAAATTGTGTGTTTTCATTTTAAGATATTTTATGAAGATACATTTTCTTAAGATATAAACGTTTGACATTCAAATTCAAATTTATTTTTTAAAAAAAATATATTTTTAAAATCCCAAATTTTCATAGTTTTATATGTGTTTTTATTTAAGTTAGCAATAAGGGGGTTAGTATTTCTTGGGGCGTTTTTTTATTGTATTTTTATTTTTTTTTGTGGTTATTCTTTGTAAAAATATATTATAAAACTTAGGATATTTAAAATATTAGTATTATCATTTTTTTCATAAACTTTAATGTTATCAACAATTCCCGATATTGTATAATTATTTATATCTAAATAATTGAGTTTCTTTAGTATTTTAATTCCATTTAGAAGTTGCTTATTTTCATAATTTAAATACTTCAAATTTCATAAATATTAATATTCAATGTTCTAAATTAATTGATTCTGGGGTTTAGGCGATCCAAATAGATCGATAATAAAGATTCTCGAATTTATTTTTGAGTTTTATGTGGTTCTTCAAATTAAGTTTCAACTTTATGAGGAGTTTATAATTGATCATTTTATTTTTTTAATTAAAGTAGTTTTAATACTGTTATGAACTTAATAATTACCTCATAATTTTTTTATACTATATCATTAGATACTCTTATTCAAGTTATTTATTAATTAGGTGGTATTTTAATGAGATTTATAGTAAAAAATGTAAATCCATATCTTAAACTTGTTTGCAACTTCAATATCTTTCTAGATAAAGAATATTAATTAACAACTATAAGATACCCATATTTATTAGGCGCTATATCAATAAATTATTCTTGAAATACATTATTAATAAAATACATAAAAAAAATAGGTAAACTGATATAAATCGAAAAATCAAGAAGTTTCTTATAAATTTTAACTGTCATGATTTATTTATTCACTAAATAAGGTTTTAATTAACTACAAAGAGATTCATTTTTACTCATACATTTTTATTATTATTTATATATTCTTAATTATATTAACAAACACACAAACAACAACACTATTATTAATTACAATATATATTCTTAAGATAAATTAGATATATTACGAATAATGCTTCAAGCTAAGAAAAAAAGTATATCATGTTCTATCATCGATGAAGAGTGACCTTTCTATGATTGTTGATATATCAGTTTGTCTGTTATTTTAATTATAAGAAAGCTTTTGTAGCATTTTTCACATTATTAGTTTCTAAATACTGCAAGTTTTTGATTATCTACACTCTTTACTATCTTATACTTACCTACTCTTCCTCTATTTTTTTATTGCATCACGTTCTTCATGCAGCTGTTTCTCCAATAAATTGATAACTACTTTTGACTTTTTACTCATTGTAGATTTGGCCTTACTTAGACTATAATTTATGAATGGTTTTAACCTGAATTTATTGAAGAAGTAAAAATATATTGAAGTATTAATAAGGATTGTAAATTACCTTGAAAGTACAAATTCTCTATCGATTTATTGATTTCCTAAGTCATAAAGTGAATTTTAATTCACAATAAAGCTCCTTTAGTACTACTAATTCTCACCAGTAGCTGTTTTCTTAGTTCTGATATTTAACTTTACTAATTTGCCTTTAAATACTGCTGTTATTAATAGGAAGAGCAATATTTTTGTTTTCATTTTAAGAGCAGTATTTATTATGATATTTTTGCTAAATTTAGTCTTTAGAGCATATTTTCATAAAAAGATGCTGTTTCTAATCCTTAGTCATTGTTTTTATTTCTCTTGATGCCATGCCTACATTGTCAATTTTCTAATTGAATCTCTGAATTTAAGGTAGTTTTGAGATGTGATTAGCTTCTTTGTCATATTTGATAAAAAATTATTGAGTTCCTGGAGATTTGGCTTCACTTGGTGCACATTTCTTAATAGTTTTTGCTTCTTTACTTATGCTTGCTTACTACAAAATAATTGTTTTAAGAGTGGGTTTAATTGCTAATCTTTTGGTTATAAAGAAACTTCTCCTTTAAACATGTTAATATTTGGGCATTTTCATATGTTTGTATTCTGCCTTAATTTCAACATGTTAATTGCTTTCATATAAAAATGCTTGTTCAATTAAAGTCGAATATAACTTATTAGTTCAAATAAGCACAGTAATAAACTATTGTATAACATATCTTTCACTTACTAAATGCATAAGTCTACTTATTCAGAGAGCTTCTTAGTGTTTGAGAAGTTAAATAATTCTAAGGATCAATTTTTCATCCGTTTCTATCAGTCAATTGCAATCTGCAGAGTAGCTAATCTACCCTTATTGAATCATTTTAAAACGTTATCAATGGTGCTCTATAGACTCGCATCATTTTATTCTATCCATTTATATATATTTTGATCTGTATCAATCACTATAATTTATATTTGATTAGAATTTATTCAATATTAAAAAATTAAAAGTAATTAAAGCGTGATTTGCTTACAAATTTTGTTAGTATCACACCTTGCTTGAAATATCTTTTAGTTCTAATGAATTTAAATTATGTTTATTATTCAATTAAACCTTTGTTTTCAATCTAAATGATAGGAAGAGTAGCTCGTTTATAAGGTTATTTTATTTCTAAAATATATTCATGTTATAATTAAAACCTAATTTAGTGAATAAATAAATCATGACAGTTAAAATATATAAGAAACTTCTTGATTTTTCAACTTATATCAGTTTACCTATTTTTTTATGTATTTTATTAATATTTTAAAATTGATTTATTTTTTAACATTTTATCTAAAATTAAAGAGTTATGGGATTATTTATTAAGAAAATCTCTCATTTCTCCAATATCTTTAATATTTTAATAATTTATGTCTGAAAACTTTATTTAACGTAAGCCCTGTTGATAATTTGTCAATGCTTTATTATAAAATAAAGTATAGTTATTAATTATTTAAGCACAACTTTTGCTTAAATGTCAAAAAATATTTACAAATGAAATATTAAGTTTCAGAAATATGATTAATAATCTAAACGTTTTTGAAAAACATTAAAAGGAATGATATTTATTAAACATCTCTTTAAAATTTCTCAAATATATATCTAACAAATATAAACTCATTAAGAGGATTGAAAATTTTAGTCCATTAAAATTAATACTAAGCATCAAAATTTTACTATCTAATTTAACAAAATTCAATGCTAATTCCTTAACTACCAATTAAGATTTTGAATGAAATAATATTTTTTCAAAGCTGTATATTTATTTTATTTTTTTAATAATTTATATGACAAAATAGTCTATCAGTATAGTATTTCTAAATAACATACATTTTATTTTTTATTATTATTATTATTATTATTATTATTATTATTATATTTTATGCTTTTTGACTAGTATTATTTTTTTCTCTTTATTTATAGGAATAATATATTTTTTTATTTATGAAATATGTATTTAAATTTAAATAATTATTATATTAATAAATTATTTTCGCGGTTAAAAGTTATTATAATCATATTTCATCCTATCACATAAGGTAGATTAATATAGTAAAATCAAGTAAAACATTAATTCTTTACTTAGTAAATCAAAGATCATTATAATTATCTAACTCTAACAGCTATTTTCTTAGATGTTTTTAAATTATTACCCTAATTTGATATACACAAAGAATATCATTTACAATTAGTAATCTTAAGAGTTGAAATAACATTTATTTTTGTTACTATTATTTAATAATTTTCTTATACTCTATCTATTCTGTCATAAAACATTAAATTTTATATATTATATGAAAAAGAATTCAAACATTAGAATTATCAAACTGAAAAAAATATCTTATTTTGCCATCACTTTTAAATAAGTTTTTATTGAGAAAATAATCAATATATACTTTACTTTTAATAAATTAACCAAAAATAACTAATCCATGAAGTGTCATTATAAACAGTGTTTTTAAAAATCTTTCATATATTAATGTATAAACTGGATAAGTTGCCCTAAACTTAAAAAATTACTTAATACTATTAATAATAATTAAAAGCATAATAATGAATAAAATGCCCATATTATTTATAATAATTTAAATGACTTATTAATGTAACCAAAATGGTTTAAACCACATACTACATTTATAAGCTGATAATAATTTGTATGATATATTTAAATTTTGTTATATTTCAATAATATTCGGAATATAAAATTATTATAGGATTCTACTTAGTTGTGCTAATATTTATATTAATATTTAGTATTACAAATATGAATAAATTTATAACTTTAAATGCTTTTAATATAATTAAGATATTTATTAATTATTAAAATCTAAGACGATGTTTTATATAATTGTATTACATATCTTAATCAATATTTTGGATAAATATTTTTTTAAAAATGGAAGATTTGACAAATATTAGTTGTGATTATCAATATTTAAAGTGTGAAATAAAAATTTTTTTGACAACAACTTTTACTTAAGAATCTATTAGTCCTTGTCATGAAATCAGGAAGCAATAAAAACTATTTAGAAGTAAGCTTAAGTTGTCTAGAATTTTGGGTGCCAAATAGTCAATCTTAAACCACTTTTTGTTGATGAAATTTAGTAGACAAGCATTTATAGAAAAAGTGTTCTAAACTCAAATAGAATAGGCATTTTCCAAATTCAATTTCTCAATCTTCAGTGAAACACTTTTGGACATATAATGGAATAAGAACTCAAAACCACTTTTTTAAAAAATTTAATATATAGCCAGGAAGAAAGTGTATATTTTTATTTAGACGACTTAGTTTTGATTGGAGAGCATTTGAACTTATTGTGAAAAATTAATACAAGTATGAATGAAAAACGTCTATAAAGATTCTGAGGACGTTGAAACTTTGAGATTCACATAAAGATAATGGTTAAATTTATATATTGTACTAGATATAATCAACATAAAAAATACAGATAATATATATTTTGTTCGATCATTAATCTAAAGCTGTAAGATTTATATTTATAAAGAGAATCTTTAATTTAAAATTAGTTATATGGTGAATTATATTTGAGTTATAATTCAATCTTTGAAGTATTATAAATGCAATGTAAAAACTTAAAATAAAACATGTTAATTTCTCAATTAAATTAATTTTGTTAATATTCTATATTTCTATAAGGAAGATAGATTCATTTAATATGCATTTATCATGGATCAACAACCTGTGCAAAGACAGATATTTTTGTGAATTTAACGGAAATTTTACTAATAATAGTCATCACCTCGACTTTCATGCTCAAACAAAGAATAGTTCCTAATAGATATGTACATCTTACTTACAGGTGTTAATAAATTCATGATGCAATAAATTTTAGAATACTCAAAACTAAATGCGAAAATGCAATAGGATGCACTCAAAGAGCTACTAATATCCAATTCAACGCGAAACATTTGATGAAATAAATAATAAAATAAATAAATAAGAAATTTCACAGAAACACTCATAGACCGATGAAATTTTATCATTGTACCTTTTAAATCTGTAGACAAATTTAAATGGAAATACTAATTAAATAATTGAGTTTATTTTTAATATAGCACTTTTAATAAACTTAATAAATAAAAGAAATATTTAGTATAAAGATCACTATAGAATAGCATCTTGGGTTATTATTTAATATTTTTTTAATATTTAGAAATAATTTAACTTAAAGTTAAAGCCTTTTCATAAATGTATATAATAAATATTTTGTATAATGATTATGAAAGTATTAATTTATATATTGTAGGAATACATTTGAAATTGGGAAATTCTATTTAATTAAATTAATTATTATTCAAAATCTTGGCAGTTAAAGTTGGCCAATTTAAACGATCTTGGGCTCATTCGATAGAGAATTCAAAATTGCTGGACTTTATTATTGGCGATACTATTTTATCGCATCCCTGGAGCGAGATAACTCGACTTTAATGTAAGGGCATAATTTAATGAATTTAGAGACGTTTAATTAAAGCCGAGTTAACTCGCTCCAGAGATGAGATAAAATAGTATCGCCAATAATAAAGTCCAGCTAATTTTGAATTCTCTATCGAATGAGCCCAAGATCGTTTGAATTGGCCAACTTTAAATGCCAATATTTTAATTTAAAATTAATTTAATTAAATAGAATTTCCCAATTTCAAATGTATTCCTACAATATAGCTTGTTTTTCACTAATTAATTTCAAAAGACAAAGAGAAATATTTATATTATGTAGTATTTAATAAAAGTTTATTTGCATCACCTCTTTATAAAAATTATGAAGATTGGAGATTTTAATAAAAGTTCATTTTATTTTTCTATAAATTATTTTAATTTATTTTTTAATTAACTTAATCATATTATAGTTTTAAAACATGAGAAAATATTTATCTTGGATGATAAATAAATAGAGCCTATTATATGATTAAAAATTCTACAAAAATTCCAGAAATCATTTTAGAAAATATTATTTTTTTCAAATAATCAATCAAATTCTAATAAAAGTTTTTATATTAATTTTTTACGGAATATTATAGTTACTTCTTTTCGTTTTTTAAATTTTTTTAAAAAAATCATATATATATATTCATATAATTTGATTATAATATCATCTCAAATTTCAATCAATAAACTTGTTTAATATATAGAAGAATTTCTAAGAACCCCCCCTACTTTCCTTAAAGGTATTGTTGCATAAATAAATAAATCTCATAACAAATGACAACAGTTTTTTGACTGTATAAAGTTTAGATTATTAATCATAAATTATTTAATAGTCATGGATAATAATCTTTAATAGTTATATCGATAATTTCTGTATATCATCTTCTAAGAGCTTAATAATAAAAAAACGAATCATTTTTTCATACAACTTATTATATGTTAATTGGTACTTACTTCCGAAGAAAGTTAAAGAATTATTTTTAAAACAAAATAAGTTGAAAATTATGTAGAAATATCGATGGAGAGAATAAAAGAAAACGAAATTTATTAAAATTATGCCATGAAGTTTTTATGGTATTATTTGGAATTTTTAGTAAAATTCTTTCTCAATGTAATTAATAAATGATGTTATATTGGAAAACAATTGAAAAAAAACAGATAAGCATCATTAAAAAGATAATAAATAAATCTTCAATTATTTTACATGAAATATAGGTGTATTTTAAAAAATGTTATTCAACATTCTTAAATTAATAAAAATTATTTTAAAATATAGATAGAAAGAATCAATATTTAAATCAGTTTATTTATGAGTAACTAAATAATTTAATGGACTAAATTATTTATTTTTTTGTTTAGGTATATTTTTCTAGTCAGTCAAAATAGTAAATATATAAATTCTCAAAATATAAAAATGCTATGAATAAATGATTCAACATAAATTATCATAATTATTTTTTAATTATTTTATATGATTTTTATACAATTATATTTAAAATCGGCTCAAGTAGTAAATTTTATATTTTACTACTTGCATCCATTTTTATATTATTTCTAATATTTAATTTTTATTTTTATTATTTATTGAAAAATATGTAATATTTATTACATTACTATTAAATGTGATTTATTTACTGTTTATATTTTAATAAAATTAATAATTTTATACATTGAAATTTTTTTTATTTTAAAGGTTTGTGTCTTTTATTAGTAAAAGATTTTTATATTATTCATATTAATACTCATAAATAAATTGAAAACTTAATAAAGATGAAAAACAACTTCAATTCTATAATTCGAAATACATAATAAACATAAAACCCCGTTAGTTAATTAAGAATGAAGATTGGGGATTAAGAATAAAGAAATTAAAATATAATTATTATTGGCGTAAATTATTAAAGTTATGGCTAATTATTAAAACCATTGGCTCGAATAATTGTCTCTATAAATTAAACCAATCAGGGTGCGTAAATTTGTTTTTAGCCTAATTATAATTAATTTTAGCCAATAATAATATATTTTTAATTTCTTTATTCATAATCCCCAATCTTCATTCTTAATTGACTAACGGGGTTTTATTTAAATATATAAATAAAAATTTCAATATAAATAAAGGGCTTAAATAGCAAAAATAAATAATATTTTTAATTCAATTCACAATAATTAATGAGTTCATATATAATCAAATCTATATGAGATAAATCTTTAAAATATGTTTAAAGTAAGTATAAAATATATTTTTTTTATATTTAAGCATTTGGTATATTCACGTTTTTTCCACAATTATGATTGAATAATATATAATATTTTAATGGCTGCATCAAGAAGATAAGTACTTAACTATTGAAGGAATATATTTGAATTTGAAAATAAAATAAAATTAATTATTTAAACTATCAAATCTTGGCAGTTAACATTTTGGAAACCTGGACAATATAGTACTCGCTCGATAGGGACTTCAAAATTAGCTGGACTTTAATATTGGCGGTATCCCTCTATCACATCCCTGAAGCGAGTAAATTCGACTTTGATTTTGGCATTATAATTAACTAAACAAATTACCAGAAATTAAGTCGAATTAACTCGCTTCAGGGATGTGATAGAGGGATACCGCCAATATTAAAGTCCCTATAGAACAAGTAAAATATTGTTTAGGTTTCCAGAAAGTTAACTGCCATTAAATAATTAATTTAATTCAATTTTCCAAATTTAAATGTATTCTTAAAATAGTATTAAGTGGATAAAGCTTAACTTTCCATCCGTCATTTCAAGATAACAGTTAATTTTTAGACTGACTGATATCATTACAAATGTAATTGAAGAAATAATGAAACTTCTTGATGTCATTATCAAATATTCCCTAATATTAGAATCATATTCCTGAAATGGATGATATACTGAGCATTACAAAAATGAAAGCTCTTCTACTATTCAATAAAAACTATAATTCTTTTTCTTTTTTCTTATAATCTGTAATTTAAGCTAATTTAATTTGAACTTTGTGATTAGTCAAACTTAATTTATTGAGCTACTAATCTTAAAATTAAATTAATACATTTATTAAATATATCAGTTGGCAAATTTTAAAATTTGCTGACTGATGTTGGGGATTTTTAAATTATTTAATTTAATTCATGAATTAATGTATTATTAAATATAAATTTATGATTCAAAAATCATTTTAATATCTGTAATTCCAATTAAATTTAAACCTTTCCTTTAAGATTTACAAAGAATCCATAAATAATTTTATAATAATATTTTTCGGAAGTTTTGTCTTAGTTTTATTCTTTCTTATTTTAATTTCAAAATTCTTAATGGATTTATACAGATCCTTAAGGATTTCTGATAATTAAAATAGATTTTTAAAAATCCTAAACTTACCCTAAGCTGATAGATTAATATAAGATATTTTATTTAAAATAAAGAAATCGCCAAAATGTGTCTGTAAATTTTTGAAATTTACCGACTCCAATATTAATGGACTCTATTTATAAGAAAACATATTAATCAATAAAGGACGTGAACAAGATTTAGTATAATATATTATTTAAATTATCTTTAATTAAATAAATCAAAAATAAAAATGCCAAAGATCACGGCTTTATTGATAAAATGAGGAATATGAATCACAGAAAAATGAATTTAACTATTAATAGTAGTGATTTAATGAATTTATCTTAGTTCCTATTTAAGTTTTGACATTACCTACCTTTTGAATTAATGAAATTTACTAGTTTAACTGCATTCTGATAAAGAAGTTTATAAGCTTTCAGTTTAAGTTGAAATTATTTTTATATATAGTAGCGATTGTTCTCTTTTCATTTTGTAAAATGAGCACTTGTTTAAATTTTAATATATGAATAATAGTGTAAAAACAATATAATATAAATAATTAATTGATGTATACTCTAATTGATTTATTTAGGAATTATAATTATCAATGATTGTACAAAAACTTTGACTGAGCAATATATTTATTGAAACAAAAACATAAATCATACTTCAAATAACAAATTATTATAACAAGTCTAAGCATACATAAACTTAAAGAAACTGCTTTGTATTTATATGTAGTGGCATTTTTATTTTGAGTTAATTATAATTTCTTAGAATATTATAATAATTCTTATCTGTGAAAATGTATGGAAATATGAAGAATACAATTTTAGTGACTTCAACAAATTCATCTGATAAGATTTGGAGTCATCTTAATTTCCCATTTTTTTAAGTTACTCACTTTGTTTTAGTCATGATATAAATAAATTGAATAAATATGCATATATAAACTAATTAATGCCATAAAATTATATAATATTTAATAGTTATAAATTATTATTTTGACGTAAAAAATATAATTTATTAATATAATTTAATCCAATATTAATTTATAGGGAAAATAAATGAATTTAAATAGCAATTTATTAATTTACCCGTAATTATAAAAGAATTCACTCTACTTTTTGACATTGGAAGATGGAACACATATTTGTATTTATAAATACCAAACAATAGAAATCAAGAAGTTATTTGTTTTAAAATGTCATTACTTTAATTTTTGCAAATTTAATAACAAAATAGGAATTAATAATATTATGAAAACGGCTTATAAAAAAAAATTCTTAAGTACTAGCGAAATTATTTCATATTTACTTAAAACTATATACATACTCAAGTTTTATTTAAAGGGACAATTTTACCTATATAATATGGTAGTATAATAGTTGTTAAATACTTATAGCACTTATCTAATATTTTATTTTAATTGCAGTAAATTCTCAAAATTATAATTTCTCTATTTTAAAATGCTAATTACATAATGGTGCTTTTTTATATATTAATTAGTAATTGTGTTTGACTAATATATATGTTGATAAAATTAAGTGAGAATTTTAGATAATTATTGTTTCTTATATGTTTTGACGTGTTGCTAAGTCAAAGATGTTATCGCTCATCCATTTAGTCTTTTATTAATATAAATATAAATTTTAGATGTTAATTTTTAATCTGTTATTTTATAGTGAAGAGTAATTATTTTATTTAAAAATTCATGATCGGCAATAATTGACTGTCATACTAAAGTTAAATAATGATAGAAAATATTGTTAAAAGTATATTAATAAAAGTAAAAATAGTAGAACAAAAAAATAAAATAATAAGTATTGATATAATGATGAATTTATATAACTATATTTTTAATTTCTTATAATTAAATCTTACTAGCATTATTAATATACTTTATATTATAATAGAGAATGGAAAATTTATTGGTTTTTTTTTCTTCAAAAAAATAAATTTTGGTATTTAAAAGATTTGGAACATATCATCTAGTCTAAATTTTTAAAATCATTATAAAAATTGCCAAATCTTCATTATTTATAATACTAAAAAAGTAGAATTATATTGTGCTTTAGAAAAAGTTATATTTATTAGTAAAATTCATAGAAAACATTAAATGAGAATAATTAACATACTATTATTTTTCTTTTTAATTATTAGTCATTATTCTTATTTCATTTTAAAATACTTTTTAATAATATATTGATGAAATTTATGACTACATAACAATTAAATTATATTGAGACATCAATTTTATAGAAGTATCGTAAAATTAAAGAAGACGATAAAGGGGAAATCAAAGAAGAAATAATTCAAGATTTAGAAATGCAATAGTAAAAGACGATTGATATGAATAAATCGAGTATGAAATTATCAATCGATGAACAAAAGGAATATGTAGAATCATTGAATTCTTCTGAAAATAAGAATCTTTATTGTGTTTAGTTCTGCTTTGATTAGCAATAGAAGATATTGAAATCAAACTTTAATTAAATGTCTAAATGAATTACTTCAAAATTAACTACGTAAAAGCTTAGGTATAAACTAAATTCAATTTGATAGACTTTTCTTTAATATAGAGGTTGCTCTTATTCCTCTAGATTGCTTTATGATAGCCTATGGTATGAGTATAAATAGCTAAATTTCATCTTTGTCTAGCCAAGTATAAGACTAATGGAATGCTTTTTTAAAGTGTATGATCCAGGAAGAACTCCAGGAAATATTAGATAAAATTTTTGATTATTACAAATCTTTTTCACTTTAAAATCATAAAATTCGTTTTCAACTATGCAGCAAGAAATCAGGGATAGATTAAATGTATGATAAATGAGTTGTATCTGAATTTTCTGGAATAAAATTATTCATCATTTAATAAAAGCGATAGAAAATGATAAATTTAATAATTATTCGACCAATATAAATAATACTGCAACATATAAAATTTGCTTTAGGCTACTTTTGATTATTAAATTATTTAGAATTTTAATTACTGTTGTTCTATTAAATTTAAATTATCTTTGAATTTTACTTGTTGGATATTTCTGCGTTTCTTTATTTCCGATAAATAATATAGTTATATTGTCAATTAACTTCGTTTAATTCTTATTATACTAATTTATCAATATATGTAATATTTATCAATGAATTCAACTAATGTAAATCTGAAGTTTACATGAAAAATACTGATTACAAATTTAATAATTCAAGCACTTAAATTTAACAACAAAGAATTAGCAAACATTTTCTTTATTTCTATATATATATTCCCTTTTAACAGATAATATATTCTAATGCTTTAAAAATTATTCATTTTTATTTTTGTTTCCTTCATTAATATTTTTATCTTTCATAGTTTATCTTCTTGTTTGAATTATCATCATTTTTCAAGCTTCTCCTGTTTTATATTGTCTTTTTCTTATAGATATTTAAAAATCTTTTAAATAAACATTATACAGTTCAAAATTGCCATTGATAATAACAACATTAAAGAATTTATAGATCAAAGTTACTTAATCATTTTATATGTAAAAATGAAAAATCAGCAACGCTTATAGGTTTAATGCCAAAAATTATGTTTCATAAGCAATTTATAATAAAATCATTATATAAAATTAATTTAATTTAGCAATTTTCAGTAAAAATTATTACAATTTTGTTTTTGTATTAGTATATACTATCATAATCACTTGGATCGAGTAGATATCTTGTTTAAATACTTGTAAAAGTATTGTATATCGCCTCAAATCATATATTTCAAACATATTACTACTAGAAAGAGAAACTTCACCAAAACTAAGTAGATAATATTTCTTTTTAATCAGAGATTAAATATAATAAAACAACTAATATAACTTAAAATCAGCATTTTAAGTTAGAAATGAGGAAGCAAACAAAGTGCCAATTAATAAAGATGAAGTCTCAGCATATATTGAGTGAATCATATGATTAAAAAGCTTTACCCGTTAAATATAATTATATATTTAAATCTCAGGATACCCGGATATTTCAAAGTTTAATCATTATTATTAATATTTCTAAATTTTGATGAGATTAATTATAAGACTTAATTCCAGCTTGTAACATAAATCCTATTAGAAATAAGGAAGTGTTGGAGATTTTTTGAATTTAAATAATTATTTTATGTTAAACGAACCTATTTTTATTTTTAGATTTGAATTACTTCTTAATGTATTTGAAATTTTGGTAAAAGTGAATCATTCATAAATTTATAGTTTTATAAATAATTTTATTTCAACTTTTAAATTGGATGCATGTACCATTTTGTTTCGTTAGCTTAATCTATTATCCTATTACTTTTTCTTTCATACAAAATATTAAATAAAGAATAAAATCATTATTATAAAGAGAAATGATTAAAATTAATTAACTTTTAATTACTAAAAGTAAATCATTAAGTGTTTCAATTCTTCATATTATATAAAATAATAAGTAACACTGGGATTAGTATCCGTTTTAAATTGTATTTAAGCCTTGCATGTTTTACATCTTGCCATATGTTATATAGTATAGTTTTATTGCCTTAATGGACTATTAAATATGTTTGAATAACTAATTAAACCACTCATTATATAACTTAATATTGCTTGAAAATTTTCAAAGATCACAAAGTGAAAAACTCAAACTCTTATTTGAAATCCTAAAAAGAATTGCTTAAATCATAGAAGATAAACTAAGAATAGATAAAAAATTTTATATTGAAAGTAGATGATTATGCATTCTTATAAGTAAAAGTGTATGTAGAAAGAAAATAGACAATGAAATAAGTTGGATTTCAGATTATTGTAAAGATATGATCGCACTAGAAAAACTAAAAACTAACTAATTATTTAATTTATTATGACTTAAGTTTTTAATTTTACATGGGTATAGCTAAAGCTATTTATTTATTTTTCATTTATTTTGAATCCTTTATACTATACCCTAATCTTCATCAACTTTTTATCGATGGAGTTTTATATCTTTTTTTAGTTTTTATTCCTCTATAGATTTAAACGAAATAAAAATAATAAGATATTGCTGAACTTTTTATTTAGAAAATAGTCTTATTGATATGATAATAGTCTAATATTGAAAAAAAGTCCATTAAGTTCAGACCCGCATTAAAGAAACTGAAATAGATTTAGAGGAAATACCGAAATCAATCCTGAATGTAATAAAAAATGAAAACAAATTCAAGAAATAAGCAAATTTATCTGAAAAATGTGAAGAAATGCTTAGGATTAAAAAGATACTTCCTTATCTTGTACCATGGAATACTCTTTTGAGTAGAAAAATCCATCTCTCTTCGTATTTTCACGAAGATTCAAGTAGTGTAAAACTTTTGGGGGATTTCGTTTGCTATACTGAATCTCAAGACTTGCTTAAGATTAAAAATTAAATATCTAAGTAATAAAATATTTTATTAGGAGAATGTTATCTATGAATTAGCGGAGGGGGGGTTTTCGATGATTGTTAACAGCAGGTAGCATGTAACAAATAAGATTCACATATACATTTACTTACTAAAGAAGAGATGCTATAAATTGAAAAATGAATTATTTTTACCTTTATGATAGAGAGAGATAAAATGCCCAAACTTTCGAGAATGGATAAAAGTTAAAATATCAGCTTAGAAAAATCTATCAGAGTTCATTACGAACACAAAAAAGTGGTTCTTCTTTATTTTGAGAAGCACCAAGCTGGCGATCTTTAATTAACCTCTTGAATGAGTGCGACAGTGATAATGACTAGAAGATGAAACTTTGACAATGAGGCATTATTGTATAAAGATCCTTAAATATTAATGATGTACGATTTAGAGAATAAATATACAATTTAAAACGAGTAACTAAAATAAGAATAAATTACTAAATATTTGTAAATTTTGTAGAAATATAATAAAATTAACTACTTTTATAATTGGATTTAATGTTCTTTCATCCTATTTTTCACGTACTTTTATTTTACTTTTTTCTTTGATCTTTTTAATTACCTTCATCTTCTGAATATATAAGAGTACAGCATGCTATTTTATATGCTATAGTAGCTTTCTTATTTCTGTTTATAATCCAGCAATTTTCAACATAAATTCAATAAGCTGAAAAACAAAAATCAAATTTATATATTATCTTATAAATTCATATTACGTTGAATGTCTGTTTGGTGATAAGGAACATCATAGCAGTGGGATTCCTCATGAATTAATTCATTTTTTGAAGCTAAATTTTAAAATGAAAAATTCTAGGCCTAATTGTGAAAGATTGATTGATAAATGTCAAATGCCCATTTATATTAACAAAATTTAAGTTATTTTAGAATTCACTATAAATTTAGTTTTATTCATTGATTGATATTTATTTCGATTTAAACTTTTATTTAAATTTAAAATGTGGTAATTGATTTGATTGTTATGTTACTCTTCTAATTATCAATTTTTCTTGGCATTTGATAGAATAAGAATATTTTTTAAACTTTATTGCATTTTTTTAAATATTTTAAATTATTTATAAAGAATTTATATTTATTTAAAAACATTGATCAGTAGTTTTTTTGCTTTATAAAGTGCTCAATAACTTTATATGACTTTGATTTCCATTGACAATTAAGTAAATTGGTAAATATATCTGGATGCTAAAAATTTTGATGAATAAAAAATTTAATAATCGCAGATTCTTACATTCTTTTTAATAAATCTTCTAATTTTTAACCTGAAGTATTGTGGAAATAATTATTTTCATTAAAGTTGCGAAAATAACTTAGAATTTTGATCTAGCTAAATTATAACTTCCAAACATCTGAAATAAACTATCATAATAGTAAACATCTTTTAATTATTTTGTTGACTTTATCTCCAGATTTTCCTTATCTAGTTTTGTAATCTAGTCTTTTTAATACTAAAAAACACTCCAAATCATTTGTGTGTATCTTCTAATTCTTTCTGATGTTATCTTGGATTTTTAGTTCTAGAATTATATTATAATTGATCTTTTTTAATATATAATCAAAAAGAAATAATAAAAAAAATTGTCTGTAATAAATAATTGGTTTCATTAATGTCCGCCTTCGATTAATTATGCTAAAATTAATTAAAAAAAAGTGAAAAACTATACTTCACAGAAAATAATAATGGAATGAGAATCATTTATCTACTTCTAATAATATTTATACCTTTTTATATTTATTCAAACTAGCTTTTTCTATATGTCATTATGGTCTAAATGGGCAAATTAATGATTTTAAGATATATTATCGTCATTGATATTTATTATTCATTGACTCTTTTGCCTACAAATAAATTATATCTCTCTTATTAAGAAAATTATAAAAATAATTTCAACTTTTAAATGAAGTTTAAATGTTGGGTCAGTATTAGTTAGTATTATAATTAATTGCTTTATTATCAACTTTTTTAAAGCAATCAAGCAAGTATATAAAATTTAATATAAAAACTTTAAATCTCATTTTTACTTTTTACTAAGTAAAAATGAAATTACTTAATCTTGTAAGTAATATAGGTACACCTGTCTTAAAAGTGCATTGCAAAATTGTTTCCTTTTTGTTGTGTAACTCTTTTACGTTTAATTTCTCATTCATAATATATTTTGCGTAAAGCGTTAATTAACATTTAGAAATATACAACCTAATAAATAGAAACAATGGAAAACTAGCATTAAAAAATTTAAAATAAGTTATAAACCTATTGAGAAGTATAAAGGTATGGCTCTGCACAATAATTTAACAAAAACATAATGTTGGCATGGTACAAAACTATATTTATAATTCTTAGAGTATCTCAATATCATGTTTGAAAATGATTTTTCTATCGGCAACTGCAAACAAAGGGTGGCAAAAGAGCCAAGCTCTCTTAAGCTAAATCTCTAACTTAATAATTTCAAAGCAACATATGATGGCTTTAAATGTTAAATAGTCAGAATTGTTATTCCGTTGAAAGCAGGACTTTACCTCTCAATAAAAAATAACCATAGTACCATATCACTGCCATTCAGCTCTATAGGGTCTATAAAAAGTTTAGATAAAGAAAATTATAAAATGAATAGTAATCTGCATAGGCCTATTATAGAGAGCGCCTCAAGTAAATTGTAAGTTCTTATAAAATTATAATATATATTTAAAATTTTACTGGCATAAAGCTCAATATTATACCTTAAAATATTCATAAGAGATAGTTGCAATTAATTATAATATAAAGTGAGAAATTACTCAAATTTCTTGTAGAATAGAGAGATTTTACTCAAGACTAAAATTTTATAATTAAAATGAGATAGTTTAACACAAGTAAATTTTCATTTGTTTTACCAAATTTGATATAGAATTTTAAAAATTAAATTCTGATCAATATAGTAGTGAGTGACATACATTCACAAATTTCTATAAGAATATCATGAATCTACTCATGATTGAAAACTATTAATCAGAAATATTTTTCAAATTTGTATGTTAATATTTAATTATTTAAAATTTTTTAAAGATGCAGAAAGGCGATGTCAGCGGACATGACATTAGGAAATTCTAATAAAATTTAAATCAAAGCACGATTCGAATAACTTCCCCGGATTTAACAGTAAGTCTAAACAATTATAACATTTGTAGAGAGATATCATTTCTCCCAGATTAGCAAAATACGATGTGATTTTTGAAGAATCTGTTTAATAGGCGAAAAGACTAAATGAAAAATTGAAAAGTGTAGATTTTTTATTTGCATCACTATGAAGAGCTCACAAAAAATTGACACTTCAATTCATCAAGCAGCATTTTCAATGAAAAGATCGATGAGACATGTGGTTGATGATAAAGAGGGATAATCAAATACATACTGGATAGGGCTTCTGTACTTCAAATTGTTATGAATAGTTCATTTAACACTATAAAAGGCTCTACCAAAGATATCGTGTCATTTCACAAAACAGAGAATGTGGTGATAGCTCCTGTTAGAGAGCATCCAAGAAAATCAGACAAAATTTCTAACTATTTGCAAAAGTAGAGCCCAGACAAACTGACCATGGAAAATGTATAAATATGACAACAATTCTCGATCATGACGGAGCTATTTTGAAAATGACCTCACGTAGTTATATAATTATTTATAGTTATAATTCAAAAAATGCGTCCTTATGTATCAAATTTCTACATTACTTTTATTTTTATGAAAATTATTCATGATTGATAGACACTGGTATCATTATGAATATTTAATTTATTCTATACTTCTAAATCAAATAATCATTTACAAATAAAAAATATTAAACTTAAATACAGTTAAATAGAACCTTGATGTTATCGGAAAATATAAGCAGATATAAAAATATGACTCCCTAGAAACGATTATAAATCATAGGAAAAGTTATCTATTTAAGATGATTCTATAAAAAGTATGCTTACAAAAAGTAATAAAATTAAAATTTTCTAGTCTAAAAAACAAAACATTAAATGGTCAATATAGTACTCCAATCCTATTTAATTAAACACTATGTAGATAATATTTGTTAGTATCAAAATCACTTTCATAAAACCTTAAAATGATCTATATTAGCTTGAATTTTCTATTTTTTTATTCTTTTACCTCTAAATATAATACAAAAATATGCTTAAAACAGGTAATTTAGAAAATACTTAATTATCCAGTACACTTAGTTCCTCCTGATCTCAACATTACAGCAGATAATTTATAAAAACATTTTAATTATCTAGAATCACCAAAACATCATAAACAGCAATTAATGAATCAAATCGAGAAGTTTATGTTCCACAAGTTGTCATATTTTCTTTTCATGATATCACTTTAAAATATAAAATGCTTTAGTAATTTTACTTAATATGGAATATTAAGGTAGACTATCATATATTATCAAAACTAAAATGTACTTGAAAATTATATATTAATAAGTTATTAAGTTAATAAATGAGATTGTTCGTTTAAATCAACTATCTATATTATTAAAATTTACGAGCCTTCATAACATAACACTTGATATAATTTTATTAATAATTAATATTTTAAAATATAAACATTGGTCTAATTCTAGCAATTTTAATTGGCAACTTTTGTTAACTTAATTTTAAGATTTAATAGAAGTTTAGATTTCTAAAACTGATGTCTTATATTAATAAGTGCTTTCATATTAATCAAGGTATTTACCCACTTTTTTAATTATATTATTCGTTATCTTATAAAAATATTTTAAAATTAAATAAGTCACTTTAAAAATAGAGTGTATAACAAATTAACTTTTCTGAGACACATAGAATAATATTATGATTGATAAAATAATAAATCAATAAAGTTATTGATCAATCTCAAGAGAAACTTGGGCAAAATGCAATAGAAAAAATATTTACATGTTTAAAATCTCTAGATGATAAGAAATGTTAATTAAGCTACTTGATTCATAGAAATTATGAATGGAGGTATGTCAATAACAGCAACTTTACTAGAAGATCATACATTATAGGATTACTTAACAAATTATTAAGTGAACTATTTCAATAATTATAAATGATATTGCTATTAATGGTACAGAAGAAGACAAAAGCATCTCATTATTTCATTCACTCTTTTATTTAATGATTAAATTTGATGCAATTTTAAAATCATTTTTATTATAATAATTTTGAAGTTAGTTACAAATTTTGAATTAGTTAAGAATATATATTATCTTACTTAATAAATTATATATAATATACTAACTATCATAATTTGTTAAAGAATAAGTTATAAGTTAATTACTTTAGGTTTAAAAATTTTAAATTGTTTTATTATTATAAGTAATTCAGAGATTCCTTCATAATTAACATTATATCTTATAAAATATAATTTATTTTATAAATTACTAATCCAAATAAATCAATATTATTTGTAGATTATTTCAGTTGCTTTTTCTAAATATCCATATATTATTTATATTATGATAATAATGAATTACAAAGAGAATTCATGAATACCTAAAAATAAACTTAGTAAAAAGTCTTAATTCTGTATAGAGCTAACAATAGTCTAAACATGATAATGTGGATCCTTTTTCATATAATATTATTTATAAATTGTATTATAAATACTTAATTATAGAGATATAGTATTTAAGGTGTTGATTTAATAATAAAAAAAAATGATATTTTACAATAAATAGAATATGTAAGTTATAATTTAATTTAATAGCTATTTTATTACTTAATATTAGTTTCAAAAAATTATTTCCGTTTTTACACTTTGAGGTTTTAAACTTTTACTTTTTTTAATTTATAGCCTTAATTCTAATGATAAGAAGTAATGTGAGAAATAAATCTTTTCGAGGATTGTTAGATACGTGATCTATAATTTCAGTATTAATAATGATTATGGATATAATAATCTTATTAAAGATACCTTATTTATTAGTAAATTGCAATTCCATTACTATCATACATAAAAATTTTTAATTTATCTAAATATCTACCAATCCACTCTTCTATATCGAGAACAGATCAAAAGACATATTTCTAGATATTTTAAATAGTTTAATAAAGCGTCATGGATGAGACTTACCTCAATTATATATGGAGCACCATAATTAAAAGCCAAACTAAGTTTAAACTTAATGCTTAAATGGAATATAAGATAAAATACAACACAGCAAATATAAAATATTACTCCAGAAGATACTTTACAATACGGTTTACTGATAAAACACTGCATATTTTTCACTCTACCTATGACCCTGATTGATGAAATAAACAAAAAAATTAAATTATTTAGAAGACTGAATATTTAATTTAAACGCTTGACCTTAATCTTTGTAATTTTATTGACAAATCTAATTAATTTTTATATATTAAGCATATTTTATTTGTAATTATGAATGTTAATTTTTTAATGCCAGTTTCACAAACCTTTGTTAAGAGGTAGACCAGCAAGAGATTTAATGGACTTTGACGGTAAGAGGAGAGATGAATCTACAAACTAAAGAACAAACGATGGAATTCCATAAGTGGTAGAAAAGGGAAATTTATAATCTATATTTATTAATGGATTACATTTAGAGCTAGACATTTCTAACAAACTAAACGAAATCTGATTAAATCTATTTTAATTTAAATTATTATCAATAACTTGATTCGATAGCACTTTACATTTCTGAATAGTTATATTCTCAAATATTTTTCATTTTCTCATAAGATATCCAGTAAAACGTTGTTATTGTTAAAAAATATTTTAATAAAAAGGTTCTTTTTTATTTTTAACTTCTAGTCTTTTTGAATGAACTCCATATAAGTTGCCTTCTCTCTATTTTAAAATTGAAAAAACTCTTTATATACTTTATTTACATTAAATTGTGCAATACAATATATAAATTGGAAACTAAAATATTTTTTTAAAAATATGATTCTAAGTTATTATATATATTATTACTTTGTTTTAAAATACATCAACATTATAATTATTTAATGCTTAACGATAATTATTATATTAGAAAGTTAATTGCTAGGTGGTACCAACCACTTGGGACTTTCTGATAGATCTTTCTACTACACTAAGGCCTATCGAGCAGGTAGGGAGTTGGTGGGCATAACTCATTAGAGACCAGTCGGCGGGGTTCAATCTGTCAGCGTACACTCTTCGAGTGAGATGGATTCTAAGATTTCCCTGCATTAGATAAGTCTACTGGCTAGAGTTCAGTTTCCTAGGTAATAGGGAGCAAGATGAAGGCACGCTAGCCTTCGAAAGTCAGAAGACGAAAACCATTGAAGCCAACGATAAAGATTTTTCTCCCACACCGGGTTAGGGTGCTGAAGCTACCACAGCGAAAGGATAGGGATTACGTTTCCCAGCAGCGGTGGGACCGGTAAGCGTTTTTCTCCATCTTCTGTCACTCAGTTGGATCTCACAAGCTCTGTCCCCAGGTACAAACTGTGGTGACATCTTGATTTTGGGAGAAGACTAGGTAATAGCGAGAATGTTTTTTTCGGAGTTTTCTACTTCATGACTGCCACGTCACGGAATTTGCCACGTCAACTCACTCAGATACGTCTACGTCACGACTAAAATTGATGGTTTGATTTTAGTATTAAACAATTATATGTTAAATTTATTTGATTTTAATCATTAAACACGTGCTTAACGATCTAAAATATATTAAATACATAATTCAAATTATAACCTATATATACTTAATGAAATTAAAAACAATGATTTTATAGTTTAAAAGATTTTAATAAACTCATTAAATGTTGTAAATTTATGAATGCACAAAACTCTCCATACTCTTAAATAGTCACGATGTATTATTCTACTATAATAGGTTAAGTTCCATTTTGAATTCATTATTGTCTGTCAGTAAATGATTTTATTTAATTTAAAAGATATACATATATTCTTTGAGAGCTACATAAATTTCCATCACAAAGCTTAAAATATTATTAATAATTTATAAATTGAATGCAATGATATAAAATAATTATTTGCTTACTTGATTTCATTCATAATTAATCTAGAGTTATTATTGTGTATATTATTTTATATATCAATTGAATAGATTAATACTTCTATAATTATTTTGTATAACTTTGCATTAAGTTTCTCTTTAATACACTTTTATTTTAAAAAATGTAATTAGAAAGAGTTATTTAATATTTTAATTGCATTTTCATAAATAAATAATTGGAATATTCAGTAAAGCTTTTAATTTTAATTTATAAAAATTTTAAGGTTTCAAAGGAAGACTTCAATTTAATTATATAAAACTGCTCCCTAATTTTACATTAAAATACTTTACACAAAAACCACACCTTAATTATTTAAAATGTATCATCACTTATATTAATTAATTTTTACTTTTCATTTCAATATTAAAGTTATATATATATATATATATTATCTTAAAAAGTTATTACTTTTAAACAGTTTCATGTCAGTAGACAATATTAAACTTAATTATGCCAGATAATTAATGAGAGAACTAAAAACTTCATTATTTGAGACCTCGATATTATAAATGGTAGATCATTTGCTTATTTAAGATAATATTGGCTTTAGCTTGATTAAGATTTAGTAATGCGCTACAGGAGAATTTCTTAAATAAATTCTTGGAGTAATAAATCCAGTAATTGGGAACATAAAATGAGGAAGGCAAATCTACATATTTATAGAGACTTAACTAACAGTTAAAGCTTTAATAATGAATTTAATATAAAAAAATATATAAAATACCTGGCTGATAAAAAAAGTTTTAAGCTATATCAATGGAAGAAGTAGAAGTGAATATGTAAATTAAATAAAACAATTATATATTTAATAGATATGATAAGAACTCAAAAATGTATTATCATATATTTACAGTTGAAATTTATAGTGGTGATAAATTTTTTAATAATTAATAACCCAATAAATTGCTCTGATTATCAATTATCTCTCTTTATTTTTAAGAAGATTTAATAAACCGATGTAAAAATGATAAAAAAACGAAAGTATCAGAACATAATTTTATATTTAAATCGAATCATGATTAATTTTATAATATTTTAAAACTTCTCTTTTAATTAAGATTATAGGATAGATAATGATAATAACATGTCCATAGTAAATCATAATCGCCTGAAATTATCTAATAAAACTTACATTAGTTTTTTCTAAAAATCACTTTTTTGATTTAATAGTGCGAATTAAAAGGGTGTATAATTTTAACAAATTGTCCTAGAAATTAATTTAATGACAGTAATAACTAATTTTTAATTTATTTGTAATTATCTTCCAATTTTCATTCTTTAACTTCTTATAGGGTTTTATTTTGCTAAATAATCTTCGCATCTTACACACTTTCAATATATTCATTAATAATGGATTAAACAGAAGAACTTGATAACTTTATTTATTTTGATTTCAATACTATAAATAGTAAGTTTTCTTCATTATAATATCAAATTCTGAGCTTTATTAAAATTTAAGCATTTAAGCCAAATTAATAATAAATTATATCGTCCTAAGATATTGTAATGTTTTAATTTTCTTCTTCATATTTAGGCTAATCATAATAAAATAAAATTCTAATAATGCCTAATTAAATCAAATTTGATTGAAAAATTAAAGTAAGATCAATTTATTACTCAATAAGAAATAGTAATATTTTAAATTATGAAAAGATAATTTAATTTTAAATTACTCTGCATACAATTAGATAAATTTAATTAAATTAATTAATTAAAATATATTTTTGATAAAAATATTGCAACGATTCTCAATAAGGATTATATGAATAATTATTTCATAGGTAAATTGTACATTATTAATAATATAAGTAATATTTTGAACTAGATATACTAATTACCAATATTTAAAAAACTTTAATAAAGTACAAAATTTAATAGCAAAGATTTTATGTAATTCTATAATCAGTAAATCAATTAATATTAAAAAGAATAAATTTGAAAAATTTGATAAGAAGAATATCTAAAAGGTTTAAGGAAAACTAGCGAAATTGAGTGGATACCCAAAGATAAAAACATGAAACTATCTGATTTATCTATCTGGTTAGCTTAAGCTCCAGCATTAACTTCCGTACAGCATTAAATAATAATATTAAGAACTAGTGTTGAAAAAATTTACACAATTTAAAAAATATATTATTCTATTAAAGTAAGTATATATATAAAATAATAACTAAAGATTCATAAATATGTTATTGTCGTAAAATAAAGTAAACTTAACACATTAATTAAGTAATGTAAATGAACTTAAGAATATCTAAAAAAGAATCACATATAATTTTAGAATTGTTGATGTGAATAAGTTATAAAGATACGATAATAAAGTTAAGCAAATCTAGGTAAATAAGCATTGAATAAAAAGTAATATAGGTTGACAGAATACAAGAAATTAAATAAAGAACCAAAATTATAATATAGGAAGAAAAAAAAATCATTTAATTATTATATAATTAATTTAATGGGATATTGTAGGAATATATTCGAAAATGGAAAAAAAAGTATTTTAAATTCAATTTATTTTAAATTAAAATATTGACTGTAAGAGTTGATCAAATAAAACAATCTAAAAATTATTTGATAGAAAATTCAAAATAACTGGAATTTATATTGGCGCTACTATTTTAGCAGGAGCGAGACAACTTGACTTTAGTTTGAGGGTATAATTAATGAATTTACAGAATATAATTAAAGTCAGGTTATCTCCCTCCAGGAATGCGATAAAATAGTGCCGTTATAAAAATAAATTCCAGTTAATTTTGATTCAAATGATCCCAAGATCGTCCGATTAGGCCAATTTTAAATGCCAATATTTTAAATTATATTTATTTAATTAATAAATTATATCATTCCCATTTCGAATAGATTCCTTCAATAATATAAATTAAGAAAAACTTTATAATATCTAAATTATCACACTAATATGCAAATGTCTAAAATGACTTTTTTAAATAATAAATGACGAGATATCATCTTAAGATAAGATAAAAATTCATCAATGAAGTTTTTATTAACCAAGGAAATCGTTATGCTCCATTAAGGTTAATATCTAAGTTAGTTTAATATAATAGAGTATTTTTTATTGTACTCAGCAATCTCTAAAAAAGTCATCACCCTTCATATTTAATGTGCTAAGCATCAAATTTTAAAATTATCTAACATAAATTTTCATTACTAAACTATCTTATATGAGATTTTCAATGAAGAAATCTCTTAAAATACAAAAAAATGTGTCATTAAAATCTCTAATTAATTAAAAAAAAATACTGATTATACAACTTTACTTTCTATTTTTTTCTTATACTTAATATTTTACTTTTTAAAAATTTTCATTAGATATTAATATCATACTTCTTTTTTATTAAAATAATATTTGTTGCATTTATTATTTTCATACTTTTTAAAAATAATTTATATTATCTTAAGATGTATAGGTCTTATTTTTGTTTTATTTGCAATAATCTTTTTAAAATAAATAAAATTTATATAAATATTTAAGTAGTTAGGATTTTATAAAAAATAACATTATGCTATTTCATCTCAAAACATGTAACGACTGTGAATTTGCTTCTTTTGAAGAAACGACAGTGCGGAATTTATATTCGTGTTCAACGAGGTCTAATTGACCAGATAAATATAATTTGAATATTTCACTTATAAAAATGTATCAATAATAAAGTTGTTGAAGACTCAAATAAATTAATTCATACTTTTATAAATAAAATAACTAATTAAAAATCTTAAAGTAGTAAAGAAGGCGCGGGAAAAAAGGATAATGAGAAATAGCCAACCAGTCGAAGGAGGAAACTGGTGGTCTATATGGAAGATAAAGGCCTAGAAGTGAAAGTCATTCCTCATCAGCAAACACTGGACAAATACTTTGAATATTCAAACTCAAATTCGAATTCGCAAAACTCAGTGTACCAAAACCTGAATGTTTAGTTGAATCACAATCACTGCAAAAACATAAACAAATTTTCGATCAAGATTGACAATAGTCGACAGCTCGAATTTTACCAACTAGTGAGAGAGGCTGAAGGATGGGTGAGAAGGAACGAGAAAATTGCGGTGAAATGGAGATCTAAAAGAAGAGAGGACATCATTAGCAAGAAGAGATCAACACGAAGATATTGGAATTCAAAATTTGCCTGGAAAAAGTCAGAGGTCTGAACTCAAAGCTTAAACAAGATTGCTCAGAGATATAGAGGAAAAAAACCCTAACTATATAGGCCTAATGTAAACTAGGCTTTAAAGGATAAGTAATCTCAACAACAAGAATATAGCACAGACTCAACTGGCTAGAAATGGAGGAAAATTGGTGATGAATAAGGGAAAATTCGAAATAAAAACAATAAAAACTTTGAAACAATATGTAACTTGGACAATATTGAATGTGGGAGGCTTTCCTCTGCACATTATTACAGCTTATATACCCCCATAATGGAACTACGAGATTAAAGAGCTCCAAAATAGTCTTATTTATTTGAAAAAATTGCTAAAACAAAAGTGCCAAAAATAAAGGCTAATCGTCATGGGAGATTTTAACTACCACATTAAAGGACTGGGAAAAAGACTAAACAAAGAAGGTTTGAAAGAATTCATTCCTGAATGAGTGGGAACTCATGTTAAAGGAAACCAATTGGATCAGATCTTCTCAAACGTGGAAACAATAGGATGGGAAACAAATTAAATGAAACTATCAGACCACAAATTCATTTAAGTAAGACTCAAAATGTAATACCAATAAAATTATTTCAAACTAACGGACAAGGAAAGAACAATTAGATTATCAGATGTCAGAAAATAATGCTGGAAGACATATATTGAAGAAGGAAGGGAATAACAGCAGATGACCTAGAAAACCCGATCGAAAATGTTTTGAAGATAAAATAGTGAGATAAACCAAGGGGAGGAACTGGTACCAACAACCACCGGAATGATCAATTAAGAATAATAATATTGCTAAAATACAAAAGATTAGGAAATTGTATAAATTAAATAGAGAAAAAACAGTCATGTAATTGAAAGTTGAAATAAAAATATAAGTAATTATTGAAAATCTCAAATAAATGAGAGTATTTATACATATACTTCTAATTATATACTGACTGCCCTTATTCATTATTATGCGATAATATATTTATTTAGAATTTCTAAAATAATTCTTCTTTAGCGGAGCAAGTTTATACTCTTATATATTATGCATATTTGTATTATTTTGTATTTTTACGTCATAAATATTTATTGCTTCTCCGCTGTCAGCGCATTATAAATCCATGACCTCTGATATCAATCAGTTCTGTATTCATTCATATTATATTCTCCTCAGTTATTCATCATTAATTTTAATTTATTTTCTATGAGAAAATTTAAATATAATTATCTGAGAAGAAGTAATATAAATGAGAATAATAGCATTACGTTGCTTTAAAATGTTAGTCTTAGTAAGAACCACTCCGCTCCATTTTAATTTGTAATAATCTGATTATTTTCTGTTTTAATTTGTGATAATAACAATTTTTAATTTTCAAACAATTCACATACAATAATACAAAGTTAAGAGATGCATTCCAGGAGACAAGGGTGTAATGGAGAGAAGCAATTAGAGACTTAGAGCAGTGCCTAGACAGGAACGTTGTAAAAGGGTTCTTTTACATGGTAAAAAGTCTATCAAAAACTTAGAAAGAATGTTAACCAATAAAAGGATTAACTATAAAGATGCGAGAGTAGAAAAAGGAGAGCAATCAAAAGAACAAATCCTAGAATTTTATGGGCAAATATTTAAAGATAAAAGAGGAATTAAAAAATATGAACTAAACAGGATAGATGAGATAATGAACGAATACCTTGAAGAAGAAATCTTCTATAATTTAGAAGTTGTAAAAAGAAGTATTGGAGAGTGTAACTTCAATAAAGCCATTGGCCCAGATGGTTTTGATGGAAAGATGTTGCTTAAATCTCATAGAATGAAATAGACAGTAAGTGAGAAAATTTCAAACTGCCTGAATAATAAACACAATCTAGAGTACATTAAGGAGGGAATGTTAATTCTAATGAGCAAAGATCAGAAAGATCTATACTCAGAAGTCAGTAATACAAGTCATATAGTGATAAATTCCCACTTAAGTAAAATAGTTGAAAAAGTAATAATTAACAAAGTTATTAAATCAAAGAGTGAATTATTTCCAACAGGAAACTACCAAAATGGATTCAAAGAAAATAAGAGCACCCGCATCAATCTTATAAGAATGCTAGAACACATAAAATCATCGAGAAAAAAGAGCAAAATAAGGAAAGCTTATTTACTAGTCGATCTCCAAAAAGATTACGACTCTGTCTGGAAAGACAAGCTAGTTTCAATCCTGAAAAATAGAGAAACTAACCAAAAAGAAAAATTAATAGCTAGACTGATAGAGTTGTTATACACTGGGAACAAGATTAATTTTGAGGAGGAAGAAATACAAACTGAATAAGGAGTAGCTTAAGGGGAGTCGACTTTCACCGATGCTTTTTAACATATACCTTCAAGACGCATTATATTCACAAAAATAGCTAATTTAATTAGTCAAATAGGTTAAATTAATAGCTTTTGCAGACGAAATTCTGATAAATATAAAAGATCCTTAACAATTCAGAAGAGTTATCAGCAGATTCAGAGAAGTAGAAAAAACCCACAACTTGAAACTAAATACGAAGAAAACAGTATTTTTGAGTGATGCAAATATCTTTGAGAAAGAATTTGGAATAGAGATATTTAAAAAAATAGAAGAAACTAAATACCTAAGACTCAACATATGCCTTAATACTACTCATAATCTACTAAAGAATACGTGTAATGAGATAAAAAGAAAAACAGAGTTTTACCAAAAACTTACATGGTCAAACAATCGAACAGTATATGACACCATAATGATGGCGTAGATAAGATCGCTTATTATTTATAAATATACTCAACTGGTGGCAGCCTAGTTTGAGAAAATTGATATATAAAAATAGAACAATAACTTAAAAGAATCGCTTTTAGGACGGCAAGAGACATTCAAATAAAATACTAAGGAATGTAACACAACTAAAAGAAACTAACACTAGTGAAATTATAAGGGACCTAGTTCTGAAGAACATGAAAAAGATCAACGTGAGCATTGATCAGTTTTTGAGACCTAAAATAGCGAAGGACGAGATAATTTAGCAAGGAAAAAGGCTTTAGAAAAAAAGAAAAAGATTTTCCTATCTAAGAATGTAATGGATACTATGATGGCAATAAGTTAGTGAAATACAATAATCTACTATGGGATTAGCCATTATTGCAATATTCAAAAAAATATTCTTTGACTCAAACGATAGGAAGAACTGTAACCTAATAAACACAATAGGAGACTCAACGAGATTCTGAAAAATAATAAGAGAGAATAGAATAATTGATTTAAGTAACCACCAGTAAATAGAAATCATAACAAACATGATCTCGTTAGTTCATAGGATAATAAAACTAGAAAAGAAATAATATTATCAACCAGTAAAGTATTTATTCAGAGTGTCTTATGTAAAAAATAAGATCAAAACTTCGATGAAAAGGAACTTTAACAAATTCAACAAGAATGAACATCTAAATTGTCAAAATTAAAGGAGTATAAATAGTGAAAGAATTAGAAGATGATTCGCTCAACTTAATACTTTCTGGTAATTATCGAGTAATTTAGATTAAATTAAATAGCATCAAAGTTACAAAAGTAACTCGCTACAAATAATACTAAAAAATAAGTATATTAGAAAATGGTTTCTAAATTAACATAAAGAAAAGTAGATTTCCTGTGCTAAACTAATGAACAAAAATTAATAATATTTTGATATGCTTACCTATAGCTTACCTCAATAATTTCTATAAAGATCAACAGAGAAATTGATTACTTAAATTTATTTACATTAAAATATATTAATAGATTCTTTTAATGTCTATATTTTTTAAAAATTTTGAAGAAAAGAAAATGCGTATTTTATATTCGTGTTCAGGGAGGTCTAAATGACCAGAATTGATATTTTCGGGAGTTTTTAAGAAATAAAAATTGTAAGTTGAGTTTTGCCGGGGAAAGGTTCGGCTCCTGGGCCAAATTTTAAAAATCAAAAAATGGACAAATTGACCCCCCTATAACTTTTGAAAATGACTATATATTTGGTGTTCCAGTGTCACACTCTTGTTCAGGAGCCCAAATTTAGTGGATTTGCTTAATTCCAGGTCATCTCAAGAATTTCCGCGACCCTCTCCCGCTGCCTCGAAAAACCTAAAAATCGATGTTTAACACACTCACTCATCAGTTCTTATAATAAAACTTAAAAAGCATGTATCTTTGCGCGATTTGAAGATAAATTAATTCTGATTTTATATTCGTGTTCAGGGAGGTCTAAATGACCAGAATTGATATTTTCGGGAGTTTTTAAGAAACAAAAATTACAAGTTGAGTTTTGCCGGGGAAAGGTTCAGCTCCTGGGCCAAATCTTAAAAATCAAAAATGGACAAATTGACCCCCCTATAACTTTTGAAAATGACTATATATTTGGTGTTCCAGTGTCACACTCTTGTTCAGGAGCCCAAAATTAGTGGATTTGCTTAATTCCAGGTCATCTCAAGAATTTCCGTGACCCTCTCCCACTGCCTCGAAAAACCTAAAAATCGATATTTAACACACTCACTCATCAGTTCTTATAATAAAACTTAAAATGCCTGTATCTCTGCGCGATTTGAAGATAAATCAATTCTGATTTTATATTCGTGTTCAGCGAGGTCAAAATGACCAGAAATGATATTATCGGGAGTTTTTAAGAAATAAAAATTGCAAGTTGAGTATTGCCAGGGAAAGGTTCGGCTCCTAGGCCAAATTTTAAAAATCAAAAAATGGACAAATTGACCCCCATATACTTTTGAAAATGACTATATATTTGGTGTTCCAGTGTCACACTCTTGTTCAGGAGCCCAAAATTAGTGGATTTGCTTAATTCCAGGTCATCTCATGAATTTCCGTGACCCTCTCCCGCTGCCTCGAAAACCCTAAAAATCGATGTTTAACACACTCACTCATCAGTTCTTATAATAAAACTTAAAATGGCTGTATCTTTGCGCGATTTGAAGATAAATTAATTCTGATTTTATATTCGTGTTCAGGGAGGTCTAAATGACCAGAATTGATATTTTCGGGAGTTTTTAAGAAATAAAAATTGCAAGTTGAGTTTTGCCGGGGAAAGGTTCGGCTCCTGGGCCAAATTTTAAAAATCAAAAAATGGACAAATTGACCCCCCTATAACTTTTGAAAATGACTATATATTTGGTGTTCCAGTGTCACACTCTTGTTCAGGAGCCCAAATTTAGTGGATTTGCTTAATTCCAGGTCATCTCATGAATTTCCGTGACCCTCTCCCTCTGCCTTGAAAACCCTAAAAATCGATGTTTAACACACTCACTCATCAGTTCTTATAATAAAACTTAAAATGGCTGTATCTTTGCGCGATTTGAAGATAAATTAATTCTGATTTTATATTCGTGTTCAGGGAGGTCTAAATGACCAGAATTGATATTTTCGGGAGTTTTTAAGAAATAAAAATTGCAAGTTGAGTTTTGCCGGGGAAAGGTTCGGCTCCTGGGCCAAATTTTAAAAATCAAAAAATGGACAAATTGACGCCCCTATAACTTTTGAAAATGACTATATATTTGGTGTTCCAGTGTCACACTCTTGTTCAGGAGCCCAAATTTAGTGGATTTGCTTAATTCCAGGTCATCTCATGAATTTCCGTGACCCTCTCCCTCTGCCTCGAAAACCCTAAAAATCGATGTTTAACACACTCACTCATCAGTTCTTATAATAAAACTTAAAATGGCTGTATCTTTGCGCGATTTGAAGATAAATTAATTCTGATTTTATATTCGTGTTCAGGGAGGTCTAAATGACCAGAATTGATATTTTCGGGAGTTTTTAAGAAATAAAAATTGCAAGTTGAGTTTTGCCGGGGAAAGGTTCGGCTCCTGGGCCAAATTTTAAAAATCAAAAAATGGACAAATTGACCCCCCTATAACTTTTGAAAATGACTATATATTTGGTGTTCCAGTGTCACACTCTTGATCAGGAGCCCAAATTTAGTGGATTTGCTTAATTCCAGGTCATCTCATGAATTTCCGTGACCCTCTCCCGCTGCCTTGAAAACCCTAAAAATCGATGTTTAACACACTCACTCATCAGTTCTTATAATAAAACTTAAAATGCTTGTATCTTTGCGCGTTTTGAAGATAAATTAATTCTGATTTTATATTCGTGTTCAGGGAGGTCTAAATGACCAGAATTGATATTATCGGGAGTTTTTAAGAAATAAAAATTGCAAGTTGAGTTTTGCCAGGGAAAGGTTCGGCTCCTGGGCCAAATTTTAAAAATCAAAAAATGGACAAATTGACCCCCCTATAACTCTTGAAAATGACTATATATTTGGTGTTCCAGTGTCACACTCTTGATCAGGAGCCCAAATTTAGTGGATTTGCTTAATTCCAGGTCATCTCAAGAATTTCCGTGACCCTCTCCCGCTGCCTCGAATACCTAAAAATCGATGTTTAACACAATCACTCATCAGTTCTTATAATAAAACTTAAAATGGCTGTATCTTTGCGCGATTTGAAGACAAATTAATTCTGATTTTATATTCGTGTTCAGCGAGGTCTAAATGACCAGAATTGATATTTTCAGGAGTTTTAAAGAAATAAAAATTGCAAGTTGAGTTTTGCCGGGGAAAGGTTCGGCTCCTGGGCCAAATCTTAAAAATCAAAAATGGACAAATTGACCCCCGATAACTTTGAAAATGACTATATATCTGGTGTTCCAGTGTCACACTCTTGTTCAGGAGCCCAAATTAAGTGGATTTGCTTAATTCCAGGTCATCTCAAGAATTTCCGTGACCCTCTCCCACTGCCTCGAAAACCCTAAAAATCGATGTTTAACACACTCACTCATCAGTTCTTATAATAAAACTCAAAATGCCTGTATCTTTGCGCGATTCGAAGATAAATTAATTCTGATTTTATATTCGGGTTCAGGGAGGTCTAAATGACCAGAATTGATATTTTAGGGAGTTTTTAAGAAATAAAAATTGCAAGTTGAGTTTTGCCGGGGAAAGGTTCGGCTCCTGGGCCAAATCTTAAAAATCAAAAATGGACAAATTGACCCCCCTATAACTTTTGAAAATGACTATATATCTGGTGTTCCAGTGTCACACTATTGATCAGGACCCAAATTTAGTGGATTTGCTTAATTCCAGGTCATCTCATGAATTTCAGTGACCTCACCCACTGCCTCGAAAACCCTAAAAATCGATGTTTAACACACTCACTCATCAGTTCTTATAATAAAACTTAAAATGGCTGTATCTTTGCGCGATTCGAAGATAAATTAATTCTGATTTTATATTCGTGTTCAGGGAGGTCTAAATGACCAGAATTGATATTTTAGGGAGTTTTAAAGAAATAAAAATTGCAAGTTGAGTTTTGCCGGGGAAAGGTTCGGCTCCTGGGCAAATCTTAAAAATCAAAAATGGACAAATTGACCCCCCTATAACTTATGAAAATGACTATATATTTGGTGTTCCAGTGTCACACTCATGTTCAGGAGCCCAAAATTAGTGGATTTGCTTAATTCCAGGTCATCACAAGAATTTCCGTGACCCTCTCCCGCTGCCTCGAAAACCCTAAAAATCGATGTTTAACACACTCACTAATCAATTCCGATAATAAAACTTAAAATGCCTGTATCTTTGCGCGATTCGAAGATAAATCAATTATGATTTTATATTCGTGTTCAGCGAGGTCTAAATGACCAGAATTGATATTTTAGGGAGTTTTTAAGAAATAAAAATTGCAAGTTGAGTTTTGCCGGGGAAAGGTTCGGCTCCTGGGCCAAATCTTAAAAATCAAAAATGGACAAATTGACCCCCCTATAACTTTTGAAAATGACTATATATTTGGTGTTCCAGTGTCACACTATTGATCAGGAGCCCAAATTTAGTGGATTTGCTTAATTCCAGGTCATCTCAAGAATTTCAGTGACCCTCTCCCGCTGCCTCGAAAACCCTAAAAATCGATGTTTAACACACTCACTCATCAGTTCTTATAATAAAACTTAAAATGGCTGTATCTTTGCGCGATTCGAAGACAAATTAATTCTGATTTTATATTCGTGTTCAGCGAGGTCTAAATGACCAGAATTGATATTTTAAGGAGTTTTTAAGAAACAAAAATTACAAGTTGAGTTTTGCCGGGGAAAGGTTCAGCTCCTGGGCCAAATCTTAAAAATCAAAAATGGACAAATTGACCCCCCTATAACTTTTGAAAATGACTATATATTTGGTGTTCCAGTGCACACTCTTGTTCAGGAGCCCAAATTTAGTGGATTTGCTTAATTCCAGGTCATCTCAAGAATTTCCGTGACCCTCTCCCGCTGCCTCGAAAACCCGAAAAATCGATGTTTAACACACTCACTCATCAATTCCTATAATAAAACTTAAAATGGCTGTATCTTTGCACGATTTGAAGATAAAGTAATTCTGATTTTATATTAGTGTTCAGCGAGGTCAAAATGACCAGAATGATATTATCGGGAGTATTTAAGAAATAAAAATTGCAAGTTGAGTTTTGCCGGGGAAAGGTTCGGCTCCTGGGCCAAATTTTAAAAATCAAAAAATGGACAAATTGACCCCCTATAACTTATGAAAATGACTATATATTTGGTGTTCCAGTGTCAAACTCTTGATCAGGAGCCCAAATTAAGTGGATTTGCTTAATTCCAGGTCATCTCAAGAATTTCCGTGACCCTCTCCCGCTGCCTCGAAAACCCTAAAAATCGATGTTTAACACACTCACTCATCAGTTCTTATAATAAAACTTAAAATGCCTGTATCTTAGCACGATTTGAAGATAAATTAATTCTGATTTTATATTCGTGTTCAGGGAGGTCTAAATGACCAGAATTGAATTATCGAGAGATTTTAAGAAATAAAAATTGCAAGTTGAGTTTTGGCAGGGAAAGGTTCGGCTCCTGGGCCAAATTTTAAAAATCAAAAAATGGACAAATTGACCCCCCTATAACCTTTTGAAAATGACTATATATTTGGTGTTCCAGTGTCACACTCTTGTTCAGGAGCCCAAATTTAGTGGATTTGCTTAATTCCAGGTCATCTCAAGAATTTTCGTGACCCTCTCCCGCTGCCTCGAAATACCTAAAAATCGATGTTTAACACACTCACTCATCAGTTCTTATAATAAAACTTAAAATGGCTGTATCTTTGCGCGATTTGAAGATAAAATTAATTCTGATTTTATATTCGTGTTCAGGGAGGTCTAAATGACCAGAATTGATGTTTTCGGGAGTTTTAAAGAAATAAAAATTGTAAGTTGAGTTTTGCCGGGGAAAGGTTCGGCTCCTGGGCCAAATTTTAAAAATCAAAAAATGGACAAATTGACGCCCCTATAACTTTTGAAAATGACTATATATTTGGTGTTCCAGTGTCACACTCATGTTCAGGAGCCCAAATTTAGTGGATTTGCTTAATTCCAGGTCATCTCATGAATTTCCGTGACCCTCTCCCACTACCTCGAAAACCCTAAAAATCGATGTTTAACAAACTCACTCATCAGTTCTTATAATAAAACTTAAAATGCCTATATCTTTGCGCGATTAGAAGATAAATTAATTCTGATTTTATATTCGTGTTCAGGGAGGTCTAAATGTCCAGAATTGATATTTTCGGGAGTTTTTAAGAAATAAAAATTGAGTTGAGTATTGCCGGGGAAAGGTTCGGCTCCTAGGCCAAATTTTAAAAATCAAAAAATGGACAAATTGACGCCTATATATCTTTTGAAAATGACTAAATATTTGGTGTTCCAGTGTCACACTCTTGTTCAGGAGCCCAAATTTAGTGGATTTGCTTAATTCCAGGTCATCTCATGAATTTCCGTGACCCTCTCCCACTTCCTCGAAAACCCTAAAAATCAATGTTTAACACACTCACTCATCAGTTCTTATAATAAAACTTAAAATGCCTGTATCTTTGCGCGATTTGAAGATAAATTAATTCTGATTTTATATTCGTGTTCAGGGAGGTCTAAATGACCAGCATTGATATTTTCGGGAGTTTTTAAGAAATAAAAATTGCAAGTTGAGTTTTGCCGGGGAAAGGTTCGGCTCCTGGGCCAAATTTTAAAAATCAAAAAATGGACAAATTGACCCCGCTATAACTTTTGAAAATGACTATATATTTGGTGTTCCAGTGTCACACTCTTGTTCAGGAGCCCAAATTTAGTGGATTTGCTTAATTCCAGGTCATCTCAAGAATTTCCGTGACCCTCTCCCTCTGCCTCGAAAACCCTAAAAATCGATGTTTAACACACTCACTCATCAGTTCTTATAATAAAACTTAAAATGGCTGTATCTTTGCACGATTTGAAGATAAATTAATTCTGATTTTATATTCGTGTTCAGGGAGGTCTAAATGACCAGAATTGATATTTTCGGGAGTTTTTAAGAAACAAAAATTACAAGTTGAGTTTTGCCGGGGAAAGGTTCAGCTCCTTGGCCAAATTTTAAAAATCAAAAATGGACAAATTGACCCCCCTATAACTTTTGAAAATGACTATATATTTGGTGTTCCAGTGTCACACTCTTGTTCAGGAGCCCAAATTTAGTGGATTTGCTTAATTCCAGGTCATCTCAAGAATTTCCGTGACCCTCTCCCTCTGCCTCGAAAACCCTAAAAATCGATGTTTAACACACTCACTCATCAGTTCTTATAATAAAACTTAAAATGGCTGTATCTTTGCACGATTTGAAGATAAATTAATTCTGATTTTATATTCGTGTTCAGGGAGGTCTAAATGACCAGAATTGATATTTTCGGGAGTTTTAAGAAATAAAAATTGCAAGTTGAGTTTTGCCGGGGAAAGGTTCGGCTCCTGGGCAAAATTTTAAAAATCAAAAACTGGACAAATTGACCCCCCTATAACTTATGAAAATGACTATATATTTGGTGTTCCAGTGTCACACTCTTGTTCAGGAGCCCAAATTTAGTGGATTTGCTTAATTCCAGGTCATCTCATGAATTTCCGTGACCCTCTCCCACTTCCTCGAAAACCCTAAAAATCAATGTTTAACACACTCACTCATCAGTTCTTATAATAAAACTTAAAATGCCTGTATCTTTGCGCGATTTGAAGATAAATTAATTCTGATTTTATATTCGTGTTCAGGGAGGTCTAAATGACCAGAATTGATATTTTCGGGAGTTTTTAAGAAATAAAAATTGCAAGTTGAGTATTGCCGGGGAAAGGTTCGGCTCCTAGGCCAAATTTTAAAAATCAAAAAATGGACAAATTGACGCCTATATATCTTTTGAAAATGACTAAATATTTGGTGTTCCAGTGTCACACTCTTGTTCAGGAGCCCAAATTTAGTGGATTTGCTTAATTCCAGGTCATCTCAAGAATTTCCGTGACCCTCTCCCACTGCCTCGAAAACCCTAAAAATCGATGTTTAACACACTCACTCATCAGTTCTTATTATAAAACTCGAAATGCCTGTATCTTTGCGCGATTTGAAGATAAATTAATTCTGATTTTATATTCGGGTTCAGGGAGGTCTAAATGACCAGAATTGATATTTTCGGGAGTTTTTAAGAAATAAAAATTGCAAGTTGAGTTTTGCCGGGGAAAGGTTCGGCTCCTGGCAAATTTTGAAAATAAAAAAATGGACAAATTGACCCCCCTATAACTTTTGAAAATGACTATATATTTGGTGTTCCAGTGTCACACTCTTGTTCAGGAGCCCAAATTTAGTGGATTTGCTTAATTCCAGGTCATCTCAAGAATTTTCGTGACCCTCTCCCGCTGCCTCGAAAACCCTAAAAATCGATGTTTAACACACTCACTCATCAGTTCTTATAATAAAACTTAAAATGGCTGTATCTTTGCGCGATTCGAAGATAAATTAATTCTGATTTTATATTCGTGTTCAGGGAGGTCTAAATGACCAGAATTGATATTATAGGGAGTTTTTAAGAAATAAAAATTGCAAGTTGAGTTTTGCCGGGGAAAGGTGCGGCTCCTGGGCCAAATCTCAAAAATCAAAAAATGGACAAATTGACCCCCCTATAACTTTTGAAAATGACTATATATTTGGTGTTCCAGTGTCACACTCTTGTTCAGGAGCCCAAATTTAGTGGATTTGCTTAATTCCAGGTCATCTCAAGAATTTCCGTGACCCTCTCCCGCTGCCTCGAAAAACCTAAAAATCGATGTTTAACACACTCACTCATCAGTTCTTATAATAAAACTTAAAATGGCTGTATCTTTGCACGATTTGAAGATAAATTATTCTGATTTTATATTCGTGTTCAGGGAGGTCTAAATGACCAGAATTGATATTATCGGGAGTTTTTAAGAAACAAAAATTACAAGTTGAGTTTTGCCGGGGAAAGGTTCAGCTCCTGGGCCAAATTTTAAAAATCAAAAATGGACAAATTGACCCCCCTATAACTTTTGAAAATGACTATATATTTGGTGTTCCAGTGTCACACTCTTGTTCAGGAGCCCAAATTTAGTGGATTTGCTTAATTCCAGGTCATCTCAAGAATTTCCGTGACCCTCTCCCACTGCCTCGAAAACCCTAAAAATCGATGTTTAACACACTCACTCATCAGTTCTTATAATAAAACTTAAAATGGCTGTATCTTTGCACGATTCGAAGATAAATTAATTCTGATTTTATATTCGTGTTCAGGGAGGTCTAAATGACCAGAATTGATATTTTAGGGAGTTTTTAAGAAATAAAAATTGCAAGTTGAGTATTGCCGGGGAAAGGTTCGGCTCCTAGGCCAAATCTTAAAAATCAAAAATGGACAAATTGACCCCATATAAATTTTGAAAATGACTATATATTTGGTGTTCCAGTGTCACACTCTTGTTCAGAAGCCCAAAATTAGTGGATTTGCTTAATTCCAGGTCATCTCAAGAATTTCGTAACCCTCTCACACTGCCTCGAAAAACCTAAAAATCGATGTTTAACACACTCACTCATCAGTTCTTATAATAAAACTTAAAATGCCTGTATCTTTGCGCGATTTGAAGAAAATTAATTCTGATTTTATATTCGTGTTCAGCAAGGTCAAAATGACCAGAATTGATATATTCGGGAGTTTTGGGAAATATAAATTGCAAGTTGAGTTTTGCCGGGGAAAGGTTCGGCTCCTGGGCCAAATTTTAAAAATCAAAAAATGGACAAATTGACCCCCCTATAAATTTTGAAAATGACTATATATTTGGTGTTCCAGTGTCACACTCATGTTCAGAAGCCCAAAATTAGTGGATTTGCTTAATTCCAGGTCATCTCAAGAATTTCGTAACCCTCTCACACTGCCTCGAAAACCCTAAAAATCGATGTTTAACACACTCACTCATCAGTTCTTATAATAAAACTTAAAATGCCTGTATCTTTGCACGATTTAAAGATAAATTAATTCTGATTTTATATTCGTGTTCAAGGAGGTCTAAATGACCAGAATTGATATTTTCGGGAGTTTTTAAGAAATAAAAATTGCAAGTTGAGTATTGCCGGGGAAAGGTTCGGCTCCTAGGCCAAATTTTAAAAATCAAAAAATGGACAAATTGACCCCCATATAACTTTTGAAAATGACTAAATATTTGGTGTTCCAGTGTCACACTCATGTTCAGGAGCCCAAAATTAGTGGATTTGCTTAATCAGGTCATCTCATGAATTTCCGTGACCCTCTCCCGCTGCCTCGAAAACCCTAAAAATCGATGTTTAACACACTCACTCATCAGTTCTTATAATAAAACTTAAAATGGCTGTATCTTTGCGCGATTCGAAGATAAATTAATTCTGATTTTATATTCGTGTTCAGCGAGGTCTAAATGACCAGAATTGATATTTTAGGGAGTTTTTAAGAAAATAAATTGCAAGTTGAGTTTTGCCCGGAAAAGGTTCGGCTCCTGGGCCAAATTTAAAAAATAGAAAAATGGACAAAATGACCCCCCTATAACTTTTGAAAATGACTATATATTTGGTGTTCCAGTATCACACTCTTGATCAGGAGCCCAAATTTAGTGGATTTGCTTAATTCCAGGTCATCTCAAGAATTTCCGTGACCCTCTCCCGCTGCCACGAAAACCCTAAAAATCGATGTTTAACACACTCACTCATCAGTTCTTATAATAAAACTTAAAATGCTGTATCTTTGCACGATTCGAAGATAAATTAATTCTGATTTTATATTCGTGTTCAGGGAGGTCTAAATGACCAGAATTGATATTTTAGGGAGTTTTTAAGAAATAAAAATTGCAAGTTGAGTTTTGCCGGGGAAAGGTTCGGCTCCTGGGCAAAATCTTAAAAATCAAAAATGGACAATTGACCCCCCTATAACTTATGAAAATGACTATATATTTGGTGTTCCAGTATCACACTCTTGATCAGGAGCCCAAATTTAGTGGATTTGCTTAATTCCAGGTCATCACAAGAATTTCCGTGACCCTCTCCCGCTGCCTCGAAAACCCTAAAAATCGATGTTTAACACACTCACTCATCAGTTCTTATAATAAAACTTAAAATGGCTGTATCTTTGCGCGATTCGAAGATAAATTAATTCTGATTTTATATTCGTGTTCAGGGAGGTCTAAATGACCAGAATTGATATTTTAGGGAGTTTTTAAGAAATAAAAATTGCAAGTTGAGTTTTGCCGGGGAAAGGTTCGGCTCCTGGGCCAAATCTTAAAAATCAAAAATGGACAAATTGACCCCTATAACTTATGAAAATGACTATAAATTTGGTGTTCCAGTGTCAACTCTTGTTCAGGAGCCCAAATTTAGTGGATTTGCTTAATTCCAGGTCATCACAAGAATTTCCGCGACCTCTCCCGCTGCCTCGAAAACCCTAAAAATCGATGTTTAACACACTCACTCATCAGTTCTTATAATAAAACTTAAAAAGCATGTATCTTTGCGCGATTCGAAGATAAATTAATTCTGATTTTATATTCGTGTTCAGGGAGGTCTAAATGACCAGAATTGATATTTTAGGGAGTTTTTAAGAAATAAAAATTGCAAGTTGAAATTTGCCGGGGAAAGGTTCGGCTCCTGGGCCAAATCTTAAAAATCAAAAATGGACAAATTGACCCCCCTATAACTTTAAGACTATATATTTGGTGTTCCAGTGTCACACTCTTGTTCAGGAGCCCAAATTTAGTGGATTTGCTTAATTCCAGGTCATCACAAGAATTTCCGTGACCCTCTCCCGCTGCCTCGAAAAACCTAAAAATCGATGTTTAACACACTCACTCATCAGTTCTGATAATAAAACTCAAAATGCCTGTATCTTTGCGCGATTTGAAGATAAATTAATTCTGATTTTATATTCGGGTTCAGGGAGGTCTAAATGACCAGAATTGATATTTTCAGGAGTTTTTAAGAAATAAAAATTCCAAGTTGAGTTTTGCAAGGGAAAGGTTCGGCTCCTGGGCCAATTATAAAAATCAAAAAATGGAAAAATTGACCCCCCTATAACTTTTGAAAATGACTATAAATTTGGTGTTCCAGTGTCACACTCTTGTTCAGGAGCCAAATTTAGTGGATTTGCTTAATTCCAGGTCATCTCATGAATTTCCGTGACCCTCTCCCACTGCCTCGAAAACCCTAAAAATCGATGTTTAACAACTCACTCATCAATTCCTATAATAAAACTCAAAATGCCTGTATCTTTGCGCGATTTGAAGATAAATTAATTCTGATTTTATGTTCGTGTTCAAGGAGGTCTAAATGACCAGAATTGATATTTTCAGGAGTTTTTAAGAAATAAAAATTCCAAGTTAAGTTTTGCAAGGGAAAGTTCGGCTCCTGGGCCAAATTATAAAAATCAAAAAATGGAAAAATTGACCCCCCTATAACTTTTGAAAATGACTATAAATTTGGTGTTCCAGTGTCACACTATTGATCAGAGCCCAAATTTAGTGGATTTGCTTAATTCCAGGTCATCTCAAGAATTTCAGTGACCCTCTCCCGCTGCCTCGAAAACCCTAAAAATCGATGTTTAACACACTCACTCATCAGTTCTTATAATAAAACTAATGCCTATATCTTTGCGCGATTTGAAGATAAATTAATTCTGATTTTATATTCGTGTTCAGGGAGGTCTTAATGACCAGAATTGATATTTTCGGGAGTTTTTAAGAAACAAAAATTACAAGTTGAGTTTTGCCGGGGAAAGGTTCAGCTCCTTGGCCAAATTTTAAAAATCAAAAATGGACAAATTGACCCCCCTATAACTTTTGAAAATGACTATATATTTGGTGTTCCAGTGTCACACTCTTGTTCAGGAGCCCAAATTTAGTGGATTTGCTTAATTCCAGGTCATCTCAAGAATTTCCGTGACCCTCTCCCGCTGCCTCGAAAACCCTAAAAATCGATGTTTAACACACTCACTCATCAGTTCTTATAATAAAACTTAAAATGGCTGTATCTTTGCGCGATTTGAAGATAAATTAATTCTGATTTTATATTCGTGTTCAGGGAGGTCTAAATGACCAGAATTGATATTTTCGGGAGTTTTTAAGAAACAAAAATTACAAGTTGAGTTTTGCCGGGGAAAGGTTCAGCTCCTTGGCCAAATTTTAAAAATCAAAAATGGACAAATTGACCCCCCTATAACTTTTGAAAATGACTATATATTTGGTGTTCCAGTGTCACACTCTTGTTCAGGAGCCCAAAATTAGTGGATTTGCTTAATTCCAGGTCATCTCATGAATTTCCGTGACCCTCTCCCGCTGCCTCGAAAACCCTAAAAATCGATGTTTAACACACTCACTCATCAGTTCTTATAATAAAACTTAAAATGGCTGTATCTTTGCGCGATTTGAAGATAAATTAATTCTGATTTTATATTCGTGTTCAGGGAGGTCTAAATGACCAGAATTGATATTTTCGGGAGTTTTTAAGAAATAAAAATTGCAAGTTGAGTTTTGCCGGGGAAAGGTTCGGCTCCTGGGCCAAATTTTAAAAATCAAAAAATGGACAAATTGACCCCCCTATAACTTTTGAAAATGACTATATATTTGGTGTTCCAGTGTCACACTCTTGTTCAGGAGCCCAAATTTAGTGGATTTGCTTAATTCCAGGTCATCTCATGAATTTCCGTGACCCTCTCCCACTTCCTCGAAAACCCTAAAAATCAATGTTTAACACACTCACTCATCAGTTCTTATAATAAAACTTAAAATGCCTGTATCTTTGCGCGATTTGAAGATAAATTAATTCTGATTTTATATTCGTGTTCAGGGAGGTCTAAATGACCAGCATTGATATTATCGGGAGTTTTTAAGAAATAAAAATTGCAAGTTGAGTTTTGCCGGGGAAAGGTTCGGCTCCTGGGCCAAATTTTAAAAATCAAAAAATGGACAAATTGACCCCCCTATAACTTTTGAAAATGACTATATATTTGGTGTTCCAGTGTCACACTCTTGTTCAGGAGCCCAAATTTAGTGGATTTGCTTAATTCCAGGTCATCTCATGAATTTCCGTGACCCTCTCCCGCTTCCTCGAAAACCCTAAAAATCGATGTTTAACACACTCACTCATCAGTTCTTATAATAAAACTTAAAATGCCTGTATCTTTGCGCGATTTGAAGATAAATTAATTCTGATTTTATATTCGTGTTCAGGGAGGTCTAAATGACCAGAATTGATATTTTCGGGAGTTTTTAAGAAACAAAAATTACAAGTTGAGTTTTGCCGGGGAAAGGTTCAGCTCCTGGGCCAAATTTTAAAAATCAAAAATGGACAAATTGACCCCCCTATAACTTTTGAAAATGACTATATATCTGGTGTTCCAGTGTCACACTCTTGATCAGGACCCAAATTTAGTGGATTTGCTTAATTCCAGGTCATCTCAAGAATTTCCGTGACCCTCACCCACTGCCTCGAAAAACCTAAAAATCGATGTTTAACACACTCACTCATCAGTTCTTATAATAAAACTTAAAATGCCTATATCTTTGCGCGATTTAAAGATAAATTAATTCTGATTTTATATTCGTGTTCAAGGAGGTCTAAATGACCAGAATTGATATTTTCGGGAGTTTTTAAGAAACAAAAATTACAAGTTGAGTTTTGCCGGGGAAAGGTTCAGCTCCTGGCCAAATTTTAAAAATCAAAAATGGACAAATTGACCCCCCTATAACTTTTGAAAATGACTATATATTTGGTGTTCCAGTGTCACACTCTTGTTCAGGAGCCCAAATTTAGTGGATTTGCTTAATTCCAGGTCATCTCAAGAATTTCCGTGACCCTCTCCCGCTGCCTCGAAAACCCTAAAAATCAAAGAATAACACACTCACTCATCAGTTCTTATAATAAAACTTAAAATGCCTGCATCTCTGCACGATTTGAACATAAATCAATTCTGATTTTATATTCGTGTTCAGCGAGGTCTAAATGACCAGAAAAGATATTTTCGGAAATTATTGGGAAATAAAAAATGCAAGTTGAGTTTTGCCGGGGAAAGGTTCGGCTCCTGGGCCAAATTTTAAAAATCAAAAAATGGACAAATTGACCCCCCTATAACTTTTGAAAATGACTATATATTTGGTGTTCCAGTGTCACACTCTTGTTCAGGAGCCCAAATTTAGTGGATTTGCTTAATTCCAGGTCATCTCATGAATTTCCGTGACCCTCTCCCACTTCCTCGAAAACCCTAAAAATCAATGTTTAACACACTCACTCATCAGTTCTTATAATAAAACTTAAAATGCCTGTATCTTTGCGCGATTTGAAGATAAATTAATTCTGATTTTATATTCGTGTTCAGGGAGGTCTAAATGACGAGTTTTTGGGAAATATAAATTGCAAGTTGAGTTTTGCCGGGTAAGGGTTCGGCTCCAGGGCCAAATTATAAAAATCAAAAAATGGACAATTTGACCCCCTATAACATTTGAAAATGACTATATATCTGGTGTTCCCGTGTCACACTCTTGATCAGGAGCCCAAATTTAGTGGATTTGCTTAATTCCAGGTCATCTCATGAATTTCCGTGACCCTCTCCCACTGCCTCGAAAACCCTAAAAATCGATGTTTAACAACTCACTCATCAGTTCTTATAATAAAACTCAAAATGCCTGTATCTTTGCGCGATTTGAAGATAAATTAATTCTGATTTTATGTTCGTGTTCAAGGAGGTCTTAATGACCAGAATTGATATTTTCGGGAGTTTTTAAGAAATAAAAATTGCAAGTTAAGTTTTGCCGGGGAAAGGTTCGGCTCCGGCCAAATTTTAAAAATCAAAAAATGGACAAATTGACGCCCCTATAACTTTTGAAAATGACTATAAATTTGGTGTTCCAGTGTCAACTCTTGTTCAGGAGCCCAAATTTAGTGGATTTGCTTAATTCCAGGTCATCTCATGAATTTCCGCGACCCTTTCCCGCTGCCTTGAAAACCCTAAAAATCGATGTTTAACACACTCACTCATCAGTTCTTATAATAAAACTTAAAAAGCATGTTTCTTTGCGTGATTTTAAGATAACTTAATTCTGATTTTATTTTCGTTTTCAGGGAGGTCTAAATGACCAGAATTGATATTTTCTGGAGTTTTTAAGAAATAAAAATTGCC
>ARYC01003512.1:0-51909 GCA_000711775.1 Oxytricha trifallax
CAACAATTACTAAATAGTCAAGTTATAGAATCTTCCTTTAATTGTCAATCTGTTGAAATAGGGCTTATGAAATATTTGTAATTCTAGTATAAACCATACTATGCTTTTATTTAAAGTTTGCTTTTAAGTTGTTGCTTGAATAGTGATTATGAATTTGTCAATAAATTATGGCTTATATTAACCTTGTCAAATAACTGATGGCATTCCTTTTGTGATTCTCTTGTATAAACAAATTCATTTGACTATAGAAGTCTTATATTGTAGGATTTAAAAAATATTATAAATAATAGAATACCCATTGTCATTTTAAGATTGCAACAAAATATGAGTTTATTGTTATCAATCAACAGATCTTATAGAACATTACCCCAAAACCCCAAAACCCCAATTCATGCTTAGTCTATGAGTTTATAGTGATTATACTAGTCGTTTTTAATGCGAAAATGCGAATAATCGACTAGTCATGAGCTCTATAGTCTTCGACTAGGTCGATTGATGGTGTTCGTTGATGATATGAGCATGATAGTCAAAACATACAACTATACCTCACCATTGTTCAATTGGGTTGTTTGTGATTTAGTCTTAATTACATCTGTTAATCTTTAATTATAACTTAACAATTAATCAATATAAGCTTATTCTACCTTACTTAAGTTTCCTAGCTGTCTAGTAGTCATAAGTGAGTGTTTGTTGCTTAGTCCGACTAGCTAGTCGTATGTTGATCTAGTCGTAAGGGTAGTCCGACTACCTAGTCGTAGTCGATGATTTCTTAGTCTTAGTCTTACGACTAGCTGTTCCTCTCCTCAGCTTTATAAGCAAGTTTAAGCAAGACTCTTCAGCTTCAGCCTCCAACCAACCTGTATCTGTGTTATATCACTCTCTTGCTGCATATTGTACATGAGTGAATGGATATCCTACTATGTTTGAAGACTCTGGTCGTAGGTAGTCTAAACAGCGACTAGTCGAATCAAGACAGACTAGCTAGTCGGATTTGCTGCCACAAGGTTGCTTAGTCGTAAGACTAGGTAAATACTGGTTTTTTTTTTTTTTTTTTTTTTTTTATTTTTTTTTTTTTTTTTTTTTTTTTTTCGTCAAGGATAACAATCACTTACCCTGAGCGAACCATGTCGAACCATTCACAATAGTATCAATACATGCTTAGCATCATAATAGCAAGTGAAACTTGAGTCTACAGCGTTGGTGGAGCAAGAATCAATGTTTCGCCAAAGTAGTGTAAAATTTCCGAATTTTAGGTTTAGACTAGCCTAGTCGTAGAACAGAAATTTTAAATTGGATGTCAACTTATACAAAATAGGCATCAATCTATGATTCTGATAGACTAAACAACGTCAAACAGTCATCAATCATCCTTGTATCGACTGTCATTGATGATATCCAGCATAGAACCTCAATCAACCAGAAAAATACATAATTCACTTTAAAGAATTTTAAATTGAACGAAGCAGGTTATGCATTTTTCTGGTTGATTGAGGTTCTATGCTGTATATCATCAATGACAGTCGATATAAGGATGATTGATGACTGTTTGACGTTGTTTAGTCTATTAGAGTTATAGATTGATGCCAATTTTGTATAAGTTGACATCCAATTTAAAATTTCTGTTCTACGAATAGGCTAGTCTAAACCTAAAATTCGGAAATTTTACACTACTTTGGCGAAACATTGATTCTTGCTCCACCAACGCTGTAGACTCAAGTTTCACTTGCTATTATGATGCTAAGCATGTATTGATACTATTGTGAATGGTTCGACATGGTTCGCTCAGGGTAAGTGATAGTTATCCTTGAAGCAGTAATTTACCTAGTCTTACGACTAAGCAACCTTGTGGCAGCAAATCCGACTAGCTAGTCTGTCTTGATTCGACTAGTCGCTGTTTAGACTACCTACGACCAGAGTCTTCAAACATAGTAGGATATCCATTCACTCATGTACAGTATGCAGCAAGAGAGTGATATAACACAGATACAGGTTGGTTGGAGGCTGAAGTTGAAGAGTCTTGCTTAAACTTGCTTATAAAGCTGTGGAGAGGAACAGCTAGTCGTAAGACTAAGACTAAGAAATCATCGACTACGACTAGGTAGTCGGACTACCCTTACGACTAGATCAACATACGACTAGCTAGTCGGACTAAGCAACAAACACTCACTTATGACTACTAGACAGCTAGGACACTTAAGTAAGGTAGAATAAGCTTATATTGATTAATTGTTAAGTTATAATTAAAGATTAACAGTTGTAATTAAGACTAAATCACAAACAACCCAATTGAACAATGGTGAGGTATAGTTGTATGTTTTGACTATCATGCTCATATCATCAACGAACACCATCAATCGACCTAGTCGAAGACTATAGAGCTCATAACTAGTCAATTAGTCGCATTTTCGCATTAAAAACGACTAGTATAATCACTATAAACTCATAGACTAAGCATGAATTGGGGTTTTGGGGTTTTGGGGTATTGTACTCAGGGATCTAAATATTTAAGTGAGGTATCAAAGTATACTTTTATTGGCTTGAATCAAAATGTTCTCATTTATTCGATCTATTTGAGTTATTGGTAAGTCTATGAAATTCAAATTAAGTTATTTAACAATCCACTTACTTGAATACTCTTTAAATTTAGTATGTGCGTATGATACAGCAAGCTTAATTGATTTTGACTGGGTGTCTGTTATGAAAGAGAAAGAGATGGATTAGTTTTTAGCTTCCAAGATCCTCTTCTAAAAATTTTGATTTAAGTCTTAGTCTTCTCCAAGATCAAAGAAGTCACGCTGAAGTAGGCACATTCCAGACAATACAGACCATATTTTATAAGTCCTGAAGTAAAAATTGCTGTAAAAAACCCGTTATAAGTGACTTCAATGCCACTACACCATCCTCAAAACCATGTTCCCTATTGATGATATAATGTCTGTTGGAACTACTTTGCTTTAGTCTCCAATTATTTGGTTTTTTGCTCTGTTAAGAATGCTTTCAACTCCTCTCTTAATAAGCTTTACAAAACCAAAATAAGTAGTCTTATCTTATCTCGCTTACAAATAAATTAGTTCTACACTTCCAGTTTCATACCTAATAAATGTTAGGGTTTAGTCTTAGATTTAATTATTAGATCTTTGATTATCGAAAGTTTGAGCATTGATTGATGTTGAAATACCAAAAACATACACATATTAATTTTAAGAGTAATCTAGGAAAATATAAAATACTATCAACAACCCAGAGAGTTCAGATAGCTCATTAGTTTTTATGATAACTCTTTCTTCTTTCTTGAGAAAAAACTGTCAAAATCTATTTAATAGAGTAAGTTTGAATTAGAGAGGAAGCTCAAACTCCTTCTCTGTTGATTTATTTCCAAACCAAAGCGTCTGTAGTTTAGTTAGATATAAAATATTGAGTTTGATACTATATTTGGGATTAATTGACCATTCACTTTTTATTTTACGGTGCTGTACTTTTTAAACAAAATATATTCAGTTTAATTCTTTTTTTCACAATCTTAATTAAATAATACAAATTATTGAGGATATCTCTTTCTTATTCAATATTCTTTGCTATTGATAATCCTTTTAGCTCCATCATCTTCATATGGCATACTTTTATATTTGTTCTAAATATATTTTTGATAAGAATTTAGTGGTTATTCGTTATATGCATAAGTTTTAGCATCACTAAATCATTCTTAACGAAATAAAAATTCAATAAGTCATTATTTTTAATTATAAAGAGAGTATTGGTTAACTTATAGAGAATAATTCTAGATCTTTAGTATTTTTTTGTAGAACTAAAATTAAAGATTAGGGGCGTGAATTTATTAAACTAGAAATTTCTATGGATACTTCCACAAAAAGAGCGGTTTCATTGAGCTAAAATTATTGTTATAAAATTAATTAATGAAATTAATTAATAAATATAATTCTATACATCAAATACTTGAGTAGAAACTTTTGCAAAATCACTACTTAGAGCCATAGCATTTGAAGATTTAGACTTATCATTTCAAGAAGATTCAGACAATTTTACATAAAATTTTTAGTTTAAGTGCGAGGTCCATTGCTTACCGCCCTAATTAATGACTCTTAAATCATCTTTAGTATGATTTAACATTTTATTTAATTATATCATTCTTCCAAATTCGATCTATATCCTCTATAGAAACCATAATTACTATTAGAAATATTCTAAGAATTAAAGTTGCTTCTTGTGAATTGATGTCTGAAAAATTTAATACAAAAAATATGGAATGTTTTAATTAAATCTAAAATTGACCAACATTTTATTGAGATAAGTGTTTAACCTATTAAAGCAATATCAAAATTTACTAACAAAAAATTTATACAATTTCATTTTGAATAAATTATGATATATCTCTATTTTTTAGAGATTTCTTTATAAATAAAAATCATTGTAATTAAAAACAAGATGGGATTGTGATAAGAAATTTTCTCATTAATAATAAATATTTTCTTAGAAGTATTTCTATAATCTCATTCAAAAGATAGCAAACTATGAATCTTATTAATTCTTTTATCCTTCTAACATAGTAATTTAATTTATTATTGTCTATTAGGAATACAAGATCCTCTCAAATAAAATAGATATACTTTACAATTAATATTATAAGATAATAGAAAGATTTATCTTGTTAAACAGTTATAGTAGATATTACCAAATGTTGATTATATGAATCATATAAATTTAATTATAAAGCATATGAAAAATATTAAAAGCTCACTTTCTTATAGATAATACGATAATGCGTGTATAGATTTTTTAGCTAGAATAATGCGAATTCAGTTTGATTTTATTAATCAAATGAGAATAAGTTATATGTATTGATAGAAATTATTCTAAAATTTGATGGTTTTATTCAATTAGAAGATACATCACAGTAAAAATTAGATAAATCATATTATTTTGGTTGAAAATTTTATTACTTAGTAAAAGATTTCATGATAAAATCACAACTTCCTCATTATCTTTTAATTCTTTCATTGGTTTATCAAAATTTTTAGATATCAAATTTCCAAATTAATTGGATTAAATTTTAAGGAGACTAAATTAGAAATATCTCAATAAAATTGCTAATTTCTATCAATAAATTATTTGAATTTAATAGAAGAAATATAAATTAAAGCAATATTCTTGAAATTTATAAATATACTACTGATATTTAATGTTTAATAGTTAAACAAAAATCATTTATGACCTTTTTCCTTATGAGTGAAATTTATTTGAATTTGCATTATCTATTTTTCCCACCCCTTGCTAAGTATACATTCTGTATATCTATTTCCCAAACATTATTAATGAGTTTTATTGATATTACTGAAATTAGGATTAAAACTCCATTATTTCTAATTTTTAAACGTCGTCAGGCTACTTACTCAATTTTGATTCAGACTTTTAATTCCTCATTCATAATAAAAAAGTTAATATACGGGGTAAATTTATTATTATTAAGGGATATAATAGTTTGTTAAATTGAGTAATGAGGGCTAAGATATGGTATTTTCTAAGTTTCCTCTTAATTCTACTAATCTATTACTTTTTAATTCAAGTCATATGTTTGATTAATTTATTTTTAATATTTCAATAAATATTATAATGATTATTATAAGCTAGCTAAAATATTGGATGAATATTTGAATATAATTAGAAAAAATTTCAGGCTTTCTCAAATTGAATCAGTAAAATGCTTTACTAAAGACTGTATTTTGTTATCTTAAAATAGCTGAGAAATCATTCTATTTAATATATCATTTGTTTGACAGATCTATCTCACTTTTTAATTCATTTTATTTTAATTAAAAATGAAAAAAGAAAAGTTTGCTCTCTTAATTAATACAATTCTATAGGAAATTTAAAAATAGATTTGTTATAAATTTTTAGAATTAGTTATAATTAAGAGATAACTAATTTTAACAATTTATGAGTTCAGCTACTGTTACATACTGATAGTATTTTTATTGATTTACATGATGTTTTCATGACCATTCTCTATTTATCTCTTTCTATTGATTAATAATAGTCTTTACTACTAAATGCCGATTTTTTCTATGTTTTCTGAATATGTCTCATGTCATGTGTATACTTATAACTTGATTTATTTTTAATTATAAATTAAATCTGAGTCAATTTTAAAACTTAAAAGCTTTAAATAAGGAAGTATATAATGTGAAAATATATTAATTGATTTAGACTGAAGAAATAGTGAAGTCTGTTGGGTTTCTCTATACAAATTGTTTGATGATAAGTGCTGATGCTACTAGACACTATCTATAGAATCTTACCCATTATGTTAAAATTAATAAATCAAAGCTGGTTTAATCATTCATTGTTAAATAAACTGAAAGAATCTTAGTTGATAAATTTACCCTAGAGATGAGAAGTCCTTTAATATATTACTAAAATATTTTATTAATAGCTATTACTTCAGATATGCTTTCTTTTTAATCTTCATTTTCTGAGATATTAATAATATAATTTTGTTGAAAAAACTATCCTAACTGCTTATAGAATTATTATTGATATTGATTATTACAAATTCCTATGTCATTAAAATGAAATTATTTTAATGTTAATTGCACTAGGCTAAGTGTGTTTTAGTATTTTTTCAATATTAAAAAAATTATTAATTATTAATTTTAAGATCTTATTACAACAATAATCAAATTGCTCTTTTTAAATGGTTTACATATTTAATTTTTAATTTTTTATATTAATTTTTTCTTTGATCAATGTATTAAAACTTATTAATCTCAATTTTAACGTCTTACCATTTTTCTCAACTATACATAACTTAAAAATTAAAATTACTTAATTTTTTAATTTCTCTCTATTCCCTCTTTATTGAATATCTATTTAAATCTTAACGTTTTATTTTTAGTATTTTTCTTTCTTGCTGATATATTTATAAGTAAATTTCAATTTAAATAACTTCTTAGCAAATATATTTGTGCACTAATAAATCAGCTATTTTAATATTTAAGAATACGATTTTTAAGAAATCCAGGTCACCTAGCAAGCCATTAAGGAGTGTAGCATAAGGGCCCAATCCTTTTCCATACAACATTCCACTTCTAAGTAATATTAATTATCATAAATTTATAATTAGGCTAGTCTTTATTAAATCTTAACAGGAAATTTTGTTGTTGATTAAAAGATTTGGACAACCATGAAATTTTTAACATTACTTATATAAATAAAAAGAAAAACTCGAGTAATTTTGTTGAATTTTTATTTTTGTATGGCAAAGATATACAATTTTTTATTGGATATCAGAAAATATGTAGCATTCCTTATTAGTTTATTTTAATTTAATCTTCAACTATAGGCAATTTAGGATATTTTATTGGCACACAATCGTTTTCTATATTAATAATACGAATTAATATTTGGCATCAATTAAAGTTATATCTTTTATTCAATTAATATTAGGAGTATAACTTACTGAAAATACATTTTGTATTCTGAAGTCATCAGCCTCCTATCTTTTTCTAAAATGTTCAGAAATTAATGGGGAAGCGCAACCTCAGTCATTTATTTCTTATAATACTGCTTTAATATCCACCATGAGAACTTAACATATCATTATTAAAGAAAAATGTTTAAAGCCCTTTTCTTAAAATGTATAGATGTCATTCTTTTCCAGATAATCATAATTTATACTCTGTTAAAAATATAGATTTTAATTGATTAACACTTAATCAATTATAATTTTATGCGATCTAAATTGTGAATATAATCAAGAATATATCTTTCGATTTACAGGGCATTTTCAGGAATAAACAGTTTGCAAGAAGCAAATTTAAATATTCAAGAATTTTTATTAAAATAATACCGTAAATTAAAATGTTTTTTTAATGTTAAAATTTGTGTTTATTAATCTCTTTTGATTTATATTGCTTTAGTCTAGATCCAAAAGCATCAATTTTTAATATAAATACTAAATTAATTATTTAATATGACAAGATACATTATAAATATTAATCTTCTATGATTCTTAAATTATACGCATAAAATTATAATAACTAAATGCTAAGGTTGCTGAAGCGATTAATCTGCATGTAAATTATATAATTTATATAGATTGAAATTTGTAAATTCTAATAATTAAATCAAAATAGTAAAATTATTCTATCATGCTTTTTTCTTTACTTCTTTACAGTTATTTATTTATTATTTTCCCTCGATTATCTTAACTTTTAAGCGCCCCATAAATTTCAATGTAATTTCTGAATATAATTGGGATTTTTTTAATAATTATTAATATTTTATTCTTTATTAAAATTCCTATAAATGCAGTGAATTTGTAATAAAATTGTAAAAAAAGTATAGATATACTAGAAAAACGTTAATTATATACATTTATTTAACTAGTGGCATAAAATCTAATAAGGAATTAACGCAAATATATAAATTAATTTATATTATGAAATAAATATTTTTAATATAAAATAGTTTAACTATTGTGGCTGAGAAAGAACTAATAGATAAAGCTGCATCTCAGAAAATAAATTTTACTACAGTTTAGAATTTTTCAGTTTTATTTAAGATTCCAGGTCTGCAACTCACACCTTAATATTTCCACAGCTAACTCAATAAGTCTAAAATTATAAATATATGAATTTCAGTTCTCGTAATCTTATAGATTGTCAACTTCTTTACTGTTACCTTTTAATTAAATAATTTAAATATATAAGAAAAACAGTGTTTTTCTTAAGTGTTTTAGAATTAAATATATATTCATTGGTATCTGTTTATTCAGATATATAGTGCTCTTCTTTCTATGTCCGACATTACTTTATTTTCACTTTTTACGCTGCTACATTTATTAATAGAAATTCTCAAGTTATGCTAGCTTTCCAAACTTTTCAGTGAAAATTTATCAGAGGACAAGGGCTACTCACTCAAAACCTAAAATTACAATCTTATAAATTATAATGGTTCATTTAATACAGATTTTAATTTGTATTTTCAGATATGAAATATTTATTTCAATTTGTCAAGATTGCTTTATTTTGGTAATCCTTTTTATTTTAGATTATTAAAATATACTAAGAGACAATTATCTCTGATAAATGTCAAAAAAATCGAACTTCATTATATTTGAATTAAAATCGGATTTAAATATTGCAAGTACAGTTATTTCTATAGTAGTTTACCTCATCGTAAAAACAATAAATCTAATATATACATATAGTTTTTTTTAATTTATTTCAACATTTATATTTATTTGTTCTAAAACAATTTAAATGGTTCCTAAATCAAAATCCTGCTAAAAATTTGGGATCTACAGTAGAAGTAATTTGATAAAAATTTTGAGTAGCAATGAATTACTTGATTATCAGACTTTTTAATATAATTTATTTTCCTCATTTCGAGTGACTGCCCAGTATTTTAACTTATGTTATTATCCTATTATTTTATTCTAAAATTAATTACCTTTTAATACGGCTCCTTATCTATTAAGATATTAATTAAAACCCCAAAAGTAAAATTTAGTGCAATTTTTGTAAAATATAAAAGCAAATCAAGAAAGTTAATTTATAAAATAATAAAATAACAAAAAATGATAGGTGATTAAAGAACTGGAGACCGCCCCTCGTTATAATATTACAACACTTATTAGTCCATCAATTCCAATAAAAGCCACTAATTCTAAGCTAGTAATAATGAGATGACAAGTGGTGGGAACAATATGAAATAATAATAACAGTGACAGCTCAATTAGAAATTTCACAATAATGGCATTAGCGGTAATTCCTAGAATATTTATTAGAACCAGAGTAGCAACTTTATTTAATCAATGAAATAACAATTCGCAAAAAACAACAGCGGTGGGTAGCCAACATACATTTACAGACCTAAACCTCAAAATAACAATAATCAGAATTAACAACAGCAATAAGTGCAACAACAAGCAAAGAACTAAAATAGTCTAAGTAATGATCAAAATACTAGCAATTTCTCGCAGCTACCAGCAACAGTAATAATAGTAGCTAAGTAATGCGTTTTCAGCACAAAAGTTCTAGCAATAGTTATAACACTAATAACTGTATAGTGTAATGTAAGTTCACAGATTCCTTCATCGTCAAGTGCGTAACAATAACAGTAACAAGAAACATCAAGTTAGGGAAGTTTCGCGATAGGTGACAATACCAGTATAATTTAGAATGAGCAACACAATAACACATTAAGCAGCTTTAGCGACAATTAGTTCGACATGCTTGATAATGCACCTCTGGATTCTGGGATTGAATATGATTTTATATCTGAGACTTACTCCATGATCCCAAGGTTCAATGACTTTGACCTAACTTGTACTAAAGACCCTTAACCAGGCTACTGATTACATTGAATACAGCACTTCAGATAAGAACGGTGCTTTCTAAAAGAACTTGGTGTGGTTAATGGGAAGATTAGTTGATGGAAGCTTCGCTTAAACATCAAGTGATTTTGATGTTCTCTCAGAAGTTCCACAAAATATAAATGATCTCTACATTTACACCAACCTTGTTGGATTTTACAAGAATGACGTATCAGTCAATGACGATCTCTCAGCTATCTTAGATAAACTTACTACTGTCTAAGAGAATGGTTATCTCTCTAATACTGCTACTCCATTGACATATGACCCAGTCTTTTTGTCACTTTCCATTCTTGCTTTGAAATTCTCCGGTGAAGACTACAGCGACTTGATTTAAACAATTGCCTCAAGACTTGTTAGCCACACTTAAAGTGGTAAGGTGTCAATTCCAGCTCTCATCTCAAACTACTTCTACACTCCATTCAATTCAGTAAAAGAAGCAATAAATGAGATTTTATGACTCTCTGGGAGAATATCAAGGATGTTATAGTTAAGACTATGATAGCAGGGTTACCAACTTTGCATCGTACATACAATTCTTACCAGCCTGATGATTTAGAGAATAGCTTTTAGAACCAGAGGAATACGCCAGGAGAAATCTTTCCTCATGCAGACGAAATCGAAACCACTGAATAAACATGAACGAGAAGGGCCATCTTTATCTTGGAACTGGTACCCAGTTTTCTACCACCTCACACTCACTCCCTCTTGTTAATGGACAATGCGTCCTACCACCGTAGCAGCTACACCAATAGCGTCTTGCAGAAGCTTAACGTCCCCATACTCTTCCTGGGCCCCTACCAGTACGACATGGCTCCAGTGGAAAAGGCATTCAGGTTCATTAAGTGCCGCGACCTCAACCCCATGCTCCTGCCTGTCTCTACTAAGTAAGTTTACCTCCCCTAATAGACTATAGGAAGCAGCTGCGGCGCTATGCGCAGGCCCTGGCTGTGCAGCTATCACACTTGGACATGCGGTGGCTCACCGGCGCGTTCGCATGCTCTTTGGTCGATGCCCTGAAGCATCTGAGCCTGCAGGCTGTCTGATACTGTAATTGATTCTGGTTTTGGCCAACCAATCTGCGAAATCACGAATCACCCTTACTCTATTAAAAGTGCCAAAACCCCACCATTCTTATTCGAAGTTTATCTCAGCCTGGGAAACAATTGTCTGTGTCGTAGATTAGAGGACGATGTGTCTTTTCAAGGGCTCTCGAATGACTATCTTTGCTGGTCCCCATTTGCGTTTTTACCCTAGAATTCATCTGCAACACTGATTTGGTAAGTTAGGCAAACTTTTAATACTAAAATATTTAATAGACCAATTAAAGTTTAATTCCCAATATTTAAAATCTAATACACCCTATTAAAATTATAATTAATTTTAAATATAAAACTTTGATATTAGAAATGGAGTCAAGCTCAGATCAAAGCAAGGGTCCACAACAACAGATCCAGCAGCAAGCACCACTTGGCAAGGGAGAGGCCTCCAAAGTGAGAGACATCCTAGAAGTAAAGGTGATTAGGAACGCCATTCACGCCAAGGTCATGTATGAAAACGATCCTCGAGGAAAGGCAGTGTGGGTGGAGCACTCGAAGCTGATGTATGCATGTGATCGAGCCAGAGTTGAGTCTTTTGCCATTAAGAAGAAGCCAGGGCTCCATGACCACCCCTACTGGAACATCTACACGGGAGCACGCTCAGATCGAGACAGGTACGATACATCTAATTCAAGGGATATGGATGATTATGACAGCAGTTTGCTAGATTCTAAGAAGGTTGGTGTGAATAGAAACTCTCATGAGTTGGCGGGTCACCAGCAGGAGGAGGAATGCAAGGGACAGAAGGAAGATGACAGCATGAGTGACGAAGAGAAAGAGCAGCCTAAGCAGAGCCAATTTTTTCATCAATATAACCAAGAGACTAGAACTTTGCTCGACTCTCTCAAGAATTACCAAATCGACTACCACATTGCTCTAGACTTAAATTTATAAACACAAGTAATATATTCTTTGTTGATTAATTGTTCATTCTTAAAATTCGATCAAATTTTACTCTTGGGGTTTTATCATAAAATTGAAAAGATTTTAGTTCACACTTCTGAATCAACTCTGTTCCCTAGATTATTAAAAAATATTAATAATAAATCATTCATTATATTAGAACAATAAATTTCCCTATTTCTAAGTAGTAATTGCAAAATGATTTCCAAATATTAAAATATATAAGAATTCACAAGATAATTTTTTCTAATTTATCATGGAATTAGGACTTATGACCAGGCCCAACTGCGTGTTATCTCTTAAACAGTTGACCGTCTATTTAACTCATTCACTAATTTTGGGGAATCAAAATCACCTTGATCTGTTATGAAAAAGCTTCCTTAAACTCAATCAAGAATACCTTAAATTATTATAATGTCTATAACTCTAACTTATCACAATAATATAATTGGATCTAGATTATTAAAGGACAAAAATATATGTATATTGCTCAAGAATAATTGAATTGGGGAAATTAATTAAAAATAAATATGCTATCATCGAAATAGGTGATATTTAGTCTAAACTCAGATAACTATGGTACTTGTCTTATATAAAATTCAAAATTAGCTGGGCTTTAATAATAATGTTACTGTTTTATCACATTGTAAAAGAGAGGTAAATCAAAGTAAATTTTTGAAAAAGTCAAATACACCTTTGATGTCAAAATTAATTTCAATTTCTAACACTTTTCCGATGTTATATATAGTAACGGCAATAGTAAAGTTATGCTAATTTTTATCTATAAACAGATTAATTTCGATATTGTAATGGTTTGAGCTTTCTTAACTGTCACTAATTTTATCAATAATATTTTAGCTACATTTTAACCTCCTCAACTCAATTAAATATAATTATGGAACATTGGATTAACCGACTCATTATCTAGATAGGCATGAAATAGCATTTCCCCGTCATACATATCTGGTTATATAAGAGTAATGCAGGAACTTTGTGGGATTAAACAAGATTTACAGTTTTTCTTTTACAGTTAATATTTTGACTTATTTAAAATAAACTATAGTCTGATATTAATTGAATTTTATTGCTATATAATAATGAAGAGCGATATTGAACTGTAAGCGTTAATTTTAAGATTTTGGAAGCGAGATCTCATATAAATTAAGAAATTGTATTATTAATTATTATAAGACGAGAGAGATTAAAAATCATTTAAACTGTAAGACATACATAGACCATAGCAGCTTAAAATAATTCTATATATTTCAATAAGATAAATAAGAAAATTGGGCTTAATTAGTTACTGCATAGTAGTTAAAAAGCTTTTTAAGATGTGGATGGGTATTCTCAATGTTTAAGTTTAAATATTATGCAATTCAAAAGAAAACACAAAGAATAACTCGGTTGATAAATGTCTTGGATCATTAATCCGTTGATATTTTATAATTGCGGTCTCAACTGAATTATTGCATAATCTTAAATATCATTATTTAGAATGGATATGATATATTTTATAATACATTTGTAGAAGAATTATAATTTTATATTGGCAATGATGCCGACTAGTACAGTACCAACTACACCTGCGATGATAATATTATTCAAACCCTGGTTGCTTGGTTTGGTTGCTGCTTTACTCTCTGGCTTTTTTGCTACAGCTTCTTCCTTTGCTTCGTTTAAACTTACTTCATCACGACATATTTCGATTGCTTTTCTAGTTCTTCTGTTAAGGCCTCTAGTCCTAGTTAGTATCTATTTATATTACATAAAAGTATAATTTGTATTAACATAAGAAGGTTGTTAAAAGTAAATCAAATACAGAAAAATAAAATAAAAGTTACTTACTATTATTAAGTCAAAATTAAATACATATGGAATTTGCTTTATTTATTTTATATTAATAAATTCTTGCTTTATTAAATTATTACAACACCAAAACTTTATTAACGTTTGATTAATATTTTAATAACAATTACTAATAATATAATATTAGTAATCCTTGATAATGGAAAATGTGATGTCGCTATCTTACTTATCCGCGGGGGATATGAGTCGAAGCACTCTAAAATCTCTCACATTATTATTTCAAAACCTGCCTCTTGATAACTTTAAAACTGTTCCTTGCAAATGATACTCTAGGAATAAAAAAGTATAATGCTTGATTATACATGCGGTCGACAAAAATCATTATTTCACTAATCAACACATCAAAGCTACAGAAATGCATCAGAGCATTTGAATCGCCCATCATAAATGTTCTCGTCTCTAGAATCTTACAGTACTTGCAATTTCTTGAGTATTTGGTTTGCTGGCATTGCATTGTTTCATACATTAAATCAGAATATTGAGAGCTTAGAATAAAAAAGGGCAACTTAATTTGAGGTAAGATTAACTTAGTTTTAAGTAAAGTTTTTAAAGATAAGAAGTGAGACAAAGTCTACTATTCACAGCTACAGAAGCATTCATTAACTAGGACTCCCCAAGCATTTGAACATCTCAATTTTATGTTATAGAAGCCATATTAAGACTTATAAGTTCAAGAGAGGACGAGAGTGCTTGTAATGGTTAAAAGTAAATAAACCTTGAATAAATATTGGAGTGCTCAATAATTCTTAGCATTTATACATTATTAGCTTTCAAATTTCAGGAAAGTATGAATGCGATAACAGGAGATCTCTAAAGCAGTCCCTCTTCAAATAAGTGTAATCCATTCTTTAGATTAAGGAAATTAGCAACAGTTAAACAGAGAGCACAGCTTCTATAAACAATACATTATTAAGCTAATAAACAAGATCAAGAATTGTACAAAAGATTCATGAGCCAACTTTATAGGAAGTGTGCAATGAAATTAAAATGATTTTTAATCTCCACTAACCAAAAAACTTGCCTGTCTCTGGGTCTGTGACTCTTTAAGTTTCTCATACAGATTCGAGGAAAGTCCAGTTATCTTTTGATATTCACTTTGCTAAAAGCCTTTGACTACAAAAATTGAAGAATCAAAGTGAGAGAATCTAAAGTAAGTCAAAAACTTCTAAATGATATGAATTTGACAAGAATAATTAACACAACTTCAATCAAAAAGATAAAGACAATTATACCTTGTAAATATAATAGAATTAGCTAAGCTACACTTAGCCATATATTAAATTTTTGCATATAATAAATGCATGATACAAAAGTAGGTTTAGTAACACATACAACTAAACCTAATATTCCACAACCTTGAGATTGAGTAGAAGATAAGATTGCTATTCGATAGTATCACACATGAATTCTTCAAAATGATTGAATTTCTATACTCCCAATAACTCATCAAAACCAATAGGTGAATTATTAGCTGACTGGTGGAGCACTACAGTAGTTGAATGAGTATACATAAAATATTTTAGGACAAAGAGATAAATAATAATAATAGCTCATGTAAAAATGCTTTACCGTTTTGAAGAATCTTAGTATTAAGAGAACTTCACTAATTTTAATAAAACATAAATAAATCAAACAAATATCAAGATTTATTGTAAATCGTACCTATTTATATGTATGTTCGGAATCATATTTATTATTCTCCACTTTTTAATTCTTTTATAATAAAATCATGCTACATTTACATTACGAACTTTATGATTTCGAGCAACTTATTAAATAGATTAAAGCTTATTTAAGTCTCATTTGCCTTGGAATATAATTCTTGATAGTAATGATATCTGCTCAAAATTGAATTCTTAGGCTTATTCTTTTATAGTTCTTTTTCAATTTCAATAGCTTTCTCAATTGATTTTTCTTTTTGATGCTTTAAGAGCCATTTTGAGCGATCATCAAAAGATTCTTTGCTCTCAAGAAGCAAGAATTTGCATATTAGTAGCTCTTATTTCCGTATATTTCTTCTGTAAAATCAGTTTGATCATCTACCATTTTCAGAGATGCTTCGAAGTTCATCTCAGTCTCATACAAACTGTAGACTTAATTGTAAATGTCCATTAAAAGCTCACCTAACTATGATTTGTACTTTTCTGGGTCTTCCTTAATCTTTCTTTAAGCAATATCAATTGCTCTTTCACAAAGGTTGTAACAATTTAAACTACTGCGAGCTATTTGAGTGGTTGTAGAATAGTTTCAGAATATTCGCCGAGGTAAAGATCTTTGATTTTAAAAACATTTCCGAACATCTCCTCTGCCTAATTAATTATTTTGTTAACTCAGCATAGTAATCAGAGTTGAGAAATACTGTGCTTTAGGAAGGTATGATCCTTATTGCACTTTAGTCTTGACTTAGTTTAAAATAAATTTTAAGCAAGTCTTTTTGCTTCTTTAAAGTCCTCTTTTCTAATGAATACCAAACACTTTTCTTTGTATTTGCGGAGTGAAGGAGATTGTTACATGTTACGGATGCCATTCTCTCCAAAAATAGTTTCAACTCTTGCGCATTATTCTAATACCTCTTCGTTTCTATCTCTAGCCTAATTCTATAAGGATATATATGAAACTAATGGGTCAAGTTCCATCTTCTTTTGCATTAAATTGTTTCACTCAATTTTAATTGTTACTGTACAATAGAAAGAATATATTTTTGGATATTTTCTGAATGACTTGCTATTTTATGCACAACAGTAATATTTCTATAAGAGAGGATGATTCTCAGTGAAGCATTTTTTCATTATCTCAAATGCCTTGAATATAAAAGCGTTGGCAATTTATGCATAATTTTACCTAGAAAAGTTGCTGCCAATCTCTAATTAACAGTTTACAGCAAAACATTTTGGCTTATCTCCACGTAATTCTTCAAAAAGCATATTACCATTAAGTAAATCCTCAGTTGAATTATCCAAGCTAAACTTTGAATGCCAAAGTCTCTTTACCAATTGAAATTTCGCAATCTTGATATTATTTTTAGTATTAGAGTAGATATCTCCCTCCAATAATTTAAGTGCTTTACTGCACCATATACCAGCATCTTCTTCTTGTCTTCTTAAACCTTTGAGTCTTGCTTATCTCTGTAGACTTTGAACAACAGTTTCTTGAGATTGAGTGTCTGCTTTTAATCACTTTTTTGTATTTTTAAATATTCAGTAATCTCAAATTTCTAATTATTAAGAGTTGCATAAGCATCTACAAATAATCCTGATTTCTTTAAGAATGAAAATTTCTTAATCAGTTAAAAAATTAAAAAAAACAAGTAATGAATTACATATAAAATTTATTCACAAATTTAAAAATTTAATTGTATAATTGAATCATGAAGATCCTCTAAAGATCAACTGCCAATTTATCTTTATTATCTTAAAAGATCTTTTTCAGCTTTATTTAGTTCAGCCTCACCATTTGAAAATATATAAGGATCGTAATACAAATATGCTATTTATTCATGATCATGAAGCTTACACAAACACTTTAAAAATCAATTATTTTTCCTAAGTTTCATAATTTATCATATTTATGAAAAATATTAAATTTAGATTTATTGATATTTCAATCTTACTATATCTTCACTTTAATTTTCTTTCTTTTTATTCTATAAAACCTTGATTCTTGTATTTAAATGATATCAAATTAAATAAACTTCTAATAAAGGTGTTAAACAATTTAAAGCATTAATTAATATAAATAATATTATCAAGCGCACTTTGCAAATAGTTGCTTCTTGATAAAAAATTGGCTAGTTATGATCATACTGCACTCTGAATAAATGTTAAGCATATTATTTCAGTAAATCTTCTTCATTTTCTTTCAGTTGATTTCTTAAATCGTTTATGATAAAATGTATAACACAGAATAAGCATAATCACAATATTGGGTAGGGCAAGGTTATTAAAAAATACGTTTTTTATATAATTAATTATAAATGTAGTTCTGTTGATTGGAACATGCAAATTCCTTTTCGATTCCTAGCTTTCAAAATCAAACTCATATATAGCAAACTTTTGTTTTTTAGATTTATTTAATTTATTAATAAATAATTGATAAAATTTATTTTTATTTTTATATGATACCAATAAAATTATAAAATTAAAATAATTATGAATAATTTAATACTGATTTATAAATTTTTAAACAACCGTTAACAACAGTAATAAAATGGCTTAAACTATAAAAAGATCAGAAAGAATATCTACATTTGTATTAATTTTGCAATCCTTACTCTTACTGAGAATAAAATCTGATTAAACAAGGATATCTGGTAATCATATATTAAATACAATATTTTCAAAGGATTTTTTTAATTAAATTCATTTTTTATTTTTTAAAACATTTTCATTTAACCATGCATTTATAAATATTTTTAATATTAGTAAACTCACAGAAAAGAACTAAGCCAATAAAATGTTCATTATTACTATGAGGACCTAGAGTCTTTTAGAAGTAGATTAACTATATGCCTAAAATTAAGTTGATAATTGACTGGTAGACCAAGATTACATAGAAGAAGAAACAAATAATGAATTAGATTATCTTGAATCCTAATTTAATAATAGAATTGGAAGAGATCGATCATAAGGTTCTTTAAGTTAAAATAAAGATAGGTATAAATTAAGTTACTTTAATAAATCAAGTAAAAATGCTATGCTATATGCATTTGCAACAATTTTTACTATATTCTTGTTTATAATGTTCATTTTGTTTTCTCACTGCAAGTGCTTTTAGAAGCATTTAAAGGAAAAAGCAAGAGAAATTGAGGTTATTAAATGAAAATGTTTTGATAAATAAATTGTAAAGTTATTTATGATAGCAGTTAAAATAAGTTAATAAAAGAGAACATATGAGAAGAAAATTAAGGAATTGTTTTTATTCATTAAAGAAATTAATTACTTATTTAGTCAATTTGATCTTATTATTCACTCATTATTTTTGTTAATCTCCTAATCTCCATTCATTCTTGCTCTTAACAAATTGGCACACTATATAAACATCTACATTTAATCTCCATAAATCTTTTGTTTCAGACTTTTAAAATCTACAACCCAATTTGACTCAATATATATTTATCGGCCTTGCCTTTATTTTTGAAAATTAACAATCCTTTACTATTCTTGCCACATCGATATAATTTTTTATCTTTGCCTATAATAAGAGTGTGCAATGAGCCAGCAGCTATTTACTCAAATTAAATTGGTTCATTGATTTTTTATTTAATAGGTTCATTGATTTTTTATCAACTAGCATAAAGGCAGTTCTTAGAAATTGAAAAGCACATTTTCTTATTTTTTAAATGCTAACAGACTTTAGAATGATCACACCCAAATAAACTATTTTTCTCAGTTTTTGAGTCAAAGCACAGCACAATCACTTAAAGCTTTTTATTGGTAAAAAATTATGCATTTGTGAATTTAGTGAAGAAATAGAGTACAGCGCCAAATTCTGGACCAACTCCTAGTTACCCTTGATCATTTTTACCATGAATAAATAGTGCCCTTTTATTAGATATTAAAGCAGATTCGACTGTCCTGCTATATTTCTCTTTATTTTATTGTAGATTAAGTTACACTTCAACAGTCTAGACTCAAATTGATTCATTTCATTGAGTTGCAGGCTTATTGAGGCTTTTATAGAGTTGTGTTTTAAATCAAATTGCTAGTAAATTACATTCTTTTACCCCAGAATAAACTTTATAGCTGTCTGTCTGTGCTAACGTGTGGTTGTAGCCGCTTAGATATCAGAAGTAAAAATAATTATTTTTTTTCAAATCTATTATTGTTGATGTATAATTGAATTGGGGAAACTAAATAAATTAAAATTATTATAAATCAAATTAGTGGCAGTAAAGTTAGCCAAATTTGACGATTAGGGTTCATTCAATAGAGAATTCAAAATTATCTTAACTTTACTATTGGCAGTACTATTTTATCTCATACATCCCTGGAGTGAGTTAACTAGACTTTAATTAAAGGGCAAAGTAAATGAATTTAGAGGCATTCAATTAAAGTGAAGTTAACTCGGTTTAGGGATGAGACATAATAGTACCGTGTAAGTAAAGTCAAACTAATTTAGAAATCTCTATTGAATGAACTCCAGATTGTTTTTTTTTAATTTTTTAACTTTAACTGCCACTAATTTGATTTAAATTAAGTTTAATTTTATTTAATTTCCCCAATTCAATTATACTTGAGAAATAGTGTTATAAAATTGTAGTGTTATTCGTTGAATGACGTTGAAATAGAGCATATCTAAATTAATATCGATATTTTCATTATGATTGCTAAATTAAACTAGCTCAAGCACTATAGCTGCTGTCACAGTCACATTAGATAAGCTTAGTTCATCACAAATATTCAATCCTTAAGTAAAAACTTATCCTTCAGCTGTCATATTTTATTTTTTATTTCCTATTAAAATTTATATTTAATTTGCTAGCTTTAAGCAAGAAAAATAAAATAATTTTTCAGAAAATTGATCACTATAGTATAACTTTACTGCAGGTATATTAAAGCTTGTTGAAAATGGAACAGAAGGAATTTAACATAATTTTCCTCAAGTTCTTGTTCTGTGTATGTAATTTTATCTGGGTTCTAATGAGCCTATTTTTAAATTAATGATTGATCAGTCTGCAATATTTATGTTTGTCTTATACTATCATTTAAGAATTTTATATTAATTCATAATATTTTAAGCTAAAAAGGCATGTTTTACAGTTGATTATTTTTATATCTCGTCTTAATATAAGAAGAAGCTGAAAACTTTTCCTGGGGCACACTAAACTACACTACCAGTGTTAAAACTCTTGTTTTTACTATTTTTTAATGAGTTATTTAAGTAATTGCTTTCGTTTTTTTGTATTATTCATCTTATATCATTAATAAATTAATAATTATTATAAAATTGAGGCAAAACTATATTCTATAAATCTTAAATACCTAACACTTAATTTTAGTTATTTCCCCAAACAAACAACCTAGATGGTGATTTAGAGTACTTTTTGAAAAACTAAGTTAAAATTATATGAGGCATCTTTGTTTAATATCCTTCGACCATATCATTTCCGGCTGTTATTAATAAAGAGAAAATTAATTCAATTGAATAAATCTTGAGTAATAAAGAAGTGTATGATAGAATCTAAATATTCAGTAGATAAATGAAATTACCAGTTCTAGGTTATAAATCAAGCAATTCCCAAAAGTATCTTAAGTTGTGCCTAATTTATTTAAAGTCTTATCTCTTACTAGCTAGGTTTGTTCTTTTTATTCTAGGTTCAACTTGATTAAAATATTCATATAATTAGAACGATAATTCTTTACTTTAGTAATTATTTCTTAGTAAATTTAAAAATCCTAGCATTTTGTATTTTTTAATAAAGCACAATTCATTATGTAAAGATATAGTTAAGAAGCTTAATTTTAACATTAATAAGAGCTAACAACATAGTACTTGAAAGAGCAATAAAAATTGCTAAAGTATTAATTTAAGAGGAATTAAACTAAATAATTGTTAAGTATTAAATTTAGCTATAAATTCGCTTAAAGTATTAATTATATAGGCAATTCAAAATTAATTGGACTTATTAATGGCAGTCCTAATGTATCTAATTATTATGTAAACAGAATCTCGTTAGGAATTTCGACTTTTACTTCAAACTAGAGCTCCACCAACATCGTGGCATTAAGATTTTTCTTCATTCATGTTTTAAAATCTTGAGTTTTAGGTAGTTGTAGTAGGTGATGGAGTTGTTGTGGTAGGTATTGGAGTTGTTGTAGTATAAAATGTAGTTATTGTCTGAGTATTGTTCATTGAGAATGAGGCTAAAGTATGATGTCTAATTTTCAAGAAAAGTCACATAACGTATGCCATTTTTCTAGTATAATAAATCAATTTCTAATTAAAATGAATTCTAAAATTAGAATATTTTTCAAGATATCTTTGCTTAAGATAGGAAGGTAAATAAATTGAATCTAGATGCATTTTAAGCATAATAATCTAGCTCCTTTCATTCTATAAATAGTCCAATTTCGTTTTTCGTATAAAATTAACCCAATATTGTAAAATTGGTTAATTCTAAAATTGAAATGATTTAATTAATTAATTTTTAATCTTATTAAATTTTCTAATATCTAATATTTTTGTTATAGAAAAAATTAGAAAAACTAAATATATTCCAAAATATTTTCCCTATAAAGCATCTAGCCACATCTTCAATGCAAAGAGTAAACAGAGGTCAGTAAATTATGAACTCAGATTTAATCTAACTAAAATAAAATATAAATCACAGCAGTTAATATGATATAATAAACGATGCTATAATTTATAGAAGTTATAGTTTATTCCCAGTAAATTCAAATGATCAGTAATTTTAAAGTGAAAATTCTTACATAGAAACAAGTAAAATAGTATGGATGCATTATGCTGAAGTTTTATTAAACAAAACATAAATAACTGGTTAGGATAACAGTAATAAGTAGATAACAAGTACTAAAAATTAAAGCATGGCTAATTCATTGATAAGTCCTCAAATCCTTGAAAATCGTTGTGGGATTAACAATTTGAGGTAAGGGAGTTTGCCCATCACTTGAATATAAACAAGAAACAGTGAGACTTGATATATAAAAAATTAATACTAGTAATATAGTGAAATAGTATTAAGATAATCCATTATTAGTGAAGCCAATTATTAAGAGTGATGCCACTTTATAAAAACGAGAAGAATCACTACTCTCATAGAGAAATTTATCAGGGTATGTTAATAGCAACAGTAAATTTACTAATCACAGAAATTAATCAAACGCTTTAAGTTATTAAACAAAATTAAGTAATGAAAAACTCAAAGGGAATATTATACTATGATTGAAAGTTTAAGGACTTTGCTATATTAAGACGATGCTGACAATATCGATTAAATGAGAATATGTGGAGGTAATAATTATGATAAATAGAAGATGAACATATTAATGCGTGATAAAATATCATAGAAGCATACCTACAATCGAATGGATAGAACTGTCAAATAAAATGATTCACAGACTAACATCACTTAAGATAGAATACATTACATACTTAATAAAGATGAGTTGCAGTAAAAATAATTGATTAGATTATTAAAGAAATTATTTATTCAAAGATTAAACTAAATAAGTAGCAGAGGTTAAACGATAAATCTTAATTTCCTGACATTAATGGAAGGATGCCATTCTCAGAAATAATGAGTGGAGGAATGTCTAAAAGAGATTAAACCAACGAATTTGAAAGAGACTCAAAAACTGGAGAAATAAAATATAAATGCTCCTTGAATGGAAGAAGGCAAGTGACAATAAAAAATGATATTTTTTTTAAGTGTCGGAGAGAGTATTCTATTGAGAAGTAAAATTACGTGAAAACCTTCCTTATTAGCTTAGATTAATAAAATTCTTAAAAATCACCGCCAAATCTAAAGTTAAGTAGAAATTAAATTGATATATCACAAATAGATAGGGCAAGTCAAGAAGCAAATTCTAGTTATATCAATAACTTCTCAAGATTAATGAATTAGAGAGAATAATATCAAGAAAATACTCTCCAAAAATCCTAAAAACCTGAGTCAAATTCTCATTCGGTAAAATTTAAATCATAACTGAACTCTTCATAAATAAATTAAAGCCAAAATAAGCACTCTTACGAAAGCATGAATTTAAACTCATTGAAAATTAATAAGCTCTAGAATTATCTCATATAAAATTAATCCCCAGATTTTAATTAATACATTGAGGATCAAAGAGATTAGTAATATCTCTGAATAAAATGGAGACTATGACCTACAATAAAATAGTGAGCACAAAAGCTCAACTTACCTTAACATGATTGTATCGAAGTAATCAGAGAATTAAAAAATCTAGTTCTTTAATATCAAGAAAGCGTTGTTACAACAATATTACTGAATTAATATTTTAAATTGATCATTCTTATAAATTTTCATATTTTTGATGATTCTATTAAAAACTGTCTAATAGTGATTACGATAGAATGTATAAAGGAAAAGGCCTAATAATGGTTCATGGAAGCTAGAACAAATTAATTGATAAAAACGATGGGAGAAAATATGGCTAATTATAATTACAAAAAATCAAAAATCATAATAATTTTAATGGATCTAATTATGAGTACCAGTGGAATTAAAAAGATCTTTTTGATATTAATGCTATATTAGTATGATTTAAAATGAACTATTTGCTTATCTTTAATGATGCCATGAAACGATGTAGACATAACTTTTTTTAATTTCATGCTAGATTGATTCTTTATTTTAAAAAAGAATTTTTTATATCTTTTAAGCATTTTAATCAATTTTTTTAATGTAATAATGATTACCGTAGGCAGAGTAACCATAATAAACAAGTATCTGAAGAATGATCAAAATAGGGTTATATTTGTGTTTAAGAAGTCGTTAGGTACAAAATAGTTTAATATTTTTTATACTCTAAGAAAAAATTGAGAGATACTTCATAAAACCTAGCTCAGAATTCTATTATTAAATAATTCTTTTTAAAGGAGGAAAAAAAATTATAATCAAATTATTATTATAAAAGTGCAAAGTAATTAGAGCCCTTTAATATTTTACTTACTGAATAGGACAATACAAAAAATCTTTAAAAAAATAAATTGTTTAATTTATATCAAAATATAATATGTAACTATTATTAACTATATAAATAATAAATTGATTTCATTTATTAAATGAGCTGAGACTGAATGATTTAAGCATTAAATACAATAAAATAGAGGGAAGCTATGAAATGATGTCAAATGTAATACTTGATTATAAGATTATTGATTTTGTCTTTAAGATGAGTTTATTCTAGTGATGTTCATAGCAAGTAATTAATAAAATCTACAACAAAATATAAGTAAATTATACTTATATAATTGATTTTCAATGTAAATTATTTTATTAGCTTGATCAAAATCAATGAAATCCTAACTGATTATTAAAGTGTTATTTTGCTTAAATTCAGCTAGATTGAATTTTATAATAAATAATTTATAATAATCTGTGACAGATAGCTTAAAATTCTAATGAACCTCTCCAGAAATTTGAATCTTTGACTTCTTTTTAATAAACTAGTTATTACAGAGTGAAGCACCTCAATTGTTGAACATTTCAGACATTGATTTCATATGTAAATAGGGAAAGACATCAAGTCATAAATGCAATGTTCATATAAATACAACATCTAAGTGTCTCACTAGCTATATTGCAATGTTTGTTGACTAGAGTTAGCTCTAGTAAGAGATTTAGCAATCTATTAAATAATTGAGAAGTATAGAGAATATTGTATTAATCATAAAACTTTAATTTTAGCAAATGCAGAATATTCTATAAATACAATAATTCAATTTATTATTTCTTTATCTTTAACTTATTAGAAAGAATATTAAGATACTGTAAATAATAAATGGTCTAAATAAGAATGCAATGATCATTATTATAATAAGAATAAGAATCATAACAACTTTTTAATCTAGAACTTATTATAACTGCATGAATGTTTGTGTAATTAGTAATCTCAAATTAATTTTAACATATCACTATTTAGTACAAAATCAAACTATCAATCTAGTCGTGACGTATTTTAGAATGAAATGACGTGGAAATCATGATTCCTGGATTAGAATCCTGATGACAAAAAACTCCCTAAAACACTGGTCAGCCTTAGTTTCACCTAGTCCCATAATCAGGATGAATGTACACATAGCCGGCAAAACTGCATGAATTAGTTCTTGCTATTATCTGATTTTACTAAATCCAGTTATACAACTCCTTAATGCAGCTAATTTATAATCAAATCATATATTTAAATAAATTTATTTATAACCTGTAAAGATGATATTTTAATATATTAAAAGACAATGATTTGAGGTTATTCTTAAAATATCTTATATAATTAACAACATATATTAAAGTTTCTATAAAATAGGGAAAAAAAATTTATAGGTTTAATCTCTAAATCATTTGCATCATATAGTATATTAATTTATAAAAATTTGATTAATTACATTTAGCTTATAAGTATTTTATTCCTGAATTTCATAAAATAAATTTAAATACAAACATAAAAATTGATTTTTAATTTAAATTAATGAATAATGAATGAATGTTAAATTTAAATATTTCTGATTAGGTAACTTTCATGAAAGAAATATCATGTATAAAAAGAGTTGGATAAATATTAATTTAGGTGGTTTAACATGTTTGAGAATTAATTAGTTAATAACTGAATTTACTATGAATGAATCAATCAATTTGCTGATAATATAAGGATATTCCAAATTTGAATTATACTTGTGAATATCTATATTAATGCCTATAATTCAAATATCTATATAAAGAATTTTACATATTAGCCATTAATATGGTTTTACGATCAGAATGATGGGAGGACATTCACAAAATCTAATAAAACCAAAATTGAGCAAAATATTCACTTAATTAAATATTATATGTTATCTACACTGTTTAAGCCTGCATACAAGAATGAAGCATTGAAAACTCTGCTCGCTTAACAGACATCGTTGTACTTTTGAGTAAATGGAGTAATTGGCTTGATGACTTGCCCACCATAGATTTGTTTACCTTAATATGTTAAATACAAATATCTTGATCTAAATTTATTAAGAATAATTAGCATAAAGATATTATTGAATTGTGATGATATCAAAATTTCTATAAAGTATTAATATTTTGAAAATTCCTCATCCAGAAAGTTATTTAATGTTTTGGTTTACTAAAAGAATTATATATTAAGGGACTGTAACCTGATAAATCAATAAATACTATAATTGTTTTTCATTTTAATATAATTTACTCTCTATCATATAAAAATTATTCTCTAGATAATAGATGCTTTTCTGGTAAATATTTAATTTCCCTTTTTAGCAAAATCAAATAGATGAAATGCTGCAAATAAATATTTTTTACTTATAAAAGTTAAGTAAGTCTATTAAATTTAAATTTTATTATATAAAATAAATAATAAATCCATATTATAAGAAGAAAGCAAATAAATAATAATCTAAATTTTTGAAACTATAAGTGTTGAAACCTAACTTTGCAATTAACAACTTAAGTAATAAAAAATAATAATTCTAAAAGTCTTTTTAATTACATGTAAAATATCATTACTATTGATAAATTATGTATAAATTATTCTCCTAATGTAGACTCAGAGCTCATTCTTAGTGTAGTCAACATCATATCCACCGATAGTGCCAGCTTTGACAAAGACGTCAAGTATTTTTAATCAATATTTCCAAAGTATAATTGATTTGGGGAAAATAATTAAAACCAAATTAACAACTAAATTAAATTTGTAGAAATTATAGTTGTCAAAATATGATCATATTGAGCTTGCTTGATATTGTATTCAATATTGGCTGACTTTACTATAGCCAGTACCATTATATTACATAGTAGGAGCAAGATAAAATTAACTTTAATTTGAAGAAATATTTAATTGAATTTAGATCATTCAATTAAAGTTAATTTTATCTTGCTCCTACTATGCGATAAAATAGTACTGCCTATAGTAAATTCAGCTAATATTAAATTCTATATCGAGCTAGCTTAATATGATAATATTTTGACAACTATAATTTCTACAAATTTAATTTAGTTGTTAATTTAGTTTTAATTATTTCCCCAAATCAATTATACTTTGGCAATAATAAAGAATAGTGTTTAATGATACATAAATCAAGTTTGACTGTGTCAATAGCCATAGCAAACTGATGATCTGAGCACAACTTTGATATTGTTGAGGACTCTCTTCTTATCAAGATTTGTAAGAGTGAGAGTCATTTAATTAAATCCTAAAACAGAAATGATAAGCTTTATTTTACTGTATTTTAATGAGTGTATGAAACATTATATCCGATCTTGCCAGCGACAAGCTTGCCAGTAGCAATGATGGAGTCATAGCCATGGTCAAGAGAGCTTTGAGTATCAATTTTATATTAATTAAAGCTGAGTAGATTGGCATACTAGTGTCGCCAGCTTGTTGACCTACTCCAATAACTATATATGATAATGCGAAATCAGCTAAAAATATCACTTGAAATCATTTTACTGCTTGCTTGAGAAATTTATTTGATAGAAAACTAAATTGGTTTTTCTCCTATATGATAAGTAAGGAATACCCGATAATTTACATTTGTAACAACTTTTGCTGATGGCTTATCGATATTGATCTTGAAGTTAAACTTGTTAGTAGTGTTTCTTCTGAATAGGGAATCTCCAAGTAATTCCTTAGTCACAAAGATAGTAACTGGGCTAAGATCACTTCCACTGATTGTGAAACTTGCGATAGTTGTTGTGCTTGCAACTGTATACATATCATTAGAGGTTAGAGAAAAAAGTTAATTTAGAGAAAAATAGTCTGAAATATAAAGGGATTAACAGAGATGACAAGAGTTCCAGAGTTAGTACCGACGTATCATCTTGAGGAGGATAGGGATATGTAACACAAATCAGCTGTGAATGGATTTCCGAAGAGAGAGCTCTTGGCTAGTCATCTAATGAGCTTGTTGATGAGGTCAGCATATTTAGTTGTGCTGATTGCTAGGAATGAGATAGTAGCTTGGGCATTGATCTCTTAAAATATATTCATTCTTTCATATTTACTTTATAATGCTTTTTTTGATTGATTTTATTGATTATTTTATGAGAATTGTAAAATTTTCTAAAAAATCTCAGTAAGTCTGTAAGCAGCAATTGCGTTGAAGACAGTGTAAGTATCAATGAGCTTTCACAATTAAATAAAACGTTATTTTATTATAAATTACATTTTACTAATGAATGATTTTTTGTTTCAAGAAAGTTATGGTTTTTCTTAAATTTATATCAACTAAATCAATCAAATATACTAATAGATTATAGTAAGTCAATTTACGATTGCCATTTTCAATTGAACATTTGAGGTGAGGAAATGCTTTAACAATTGATCAATAAGAACTTGAGCGAGAGTGGCATCAGCGTTTGCCTTAGCCAAGTATTGAATAGCGACAGCCAAATAGTATAGATCTATTTTAATTATTTAGAATTCTATAAATATTTTAGGATGATTTAATTATTTAAATTATAATAAAAAAAGGAATATTAATGACTAAATGCATACTTTCATCTAATTAATGTACATTAATGTGTACTTTACAATAATATTTGAAATATAAATTGTATTTGATATTAAAATTTCAATGAATTTAAAAAACAATCAATTATTCACTTTATATTAACTGAAAATTTATTTAATTTTTGAAGTCATAAATATTAAACAAAGGAGCAAATTAAGTAATTTACTGGTAGTAAACCTAGTATATTTATCACTTTAATTTAATTATATTTAATCATACTGTTATAGAAAATACTGAGTAAATGAAGATTTATACCAACTTTAGTCAGAATAAATTATAAATTTCCAAATTAATAATGCAACTATATTTTGTTTCTAAAATAATGATCTGAGATAACAGTATCAGCAGTTTCTCCCTTCTTGAATGAAAACGTAGCGGTGGACAAAACTTAAGCAACCTAAATGGTGAGAATTTTTATGTTTAATATATGCTTTATCAAAATTTTGAATCTTCTTACAATTAGAGAATTTATTCAAATTTGAATGATATGAATGATGAATTTAAAAATACACAAATAAAATTTAATAAACTGGTCTGGATCCTTTGACAAAAAAGGTATATTGTATAACGCCAGTAATTTATATATTAATTTATAGAATACCTATTTATTTGCTTTTATTCCCTTGAAAATTTAATAATCTAAAAATCTGGTTTTATTAACTAATTTAATTCAGATATTTACCATTTATATTTATTAGTTTTTTATTGTCTAGCTAAATAAGAGTAGATATAAATAAGTAGGCAATGAATAATATTTAATCTTGCTTTCATTTCTTAAATAAGAATATTATTTATATACTACTTTTTTTAATCATATTTATTGAATGAAAGCATTGATGATTTTAGCAGTTGCGTTGATAGTTACATCAATAACGAATGGGAGAAAATAAAAAAATTAAAGAAATATCTGCAAATGATTTTGAAATAAACTGATAGATTTAGTATTGTGTATATTGGCAAAGTTTGAGATCAATAAAAAACTTATGTTAGTATTAAATTTTATTTTCTTTCGCGTTTGTAGTCAATTAATGAGTCCTCTTTCTTTCAGTTCTACAATTCAAGTAATTTCTAAAAAGTGATTATTATAGTAAAATATTAATGCTTACAAAGTTTAATTATAAGTGTTCGCCTTATTCCAGATTTTTTCAATAATTATGAATTTAATACCTAGCCTATTTTAACTATCATTTATGAATGTATCCTCACTTTTCGTCTTTTTGTTGACTAACTATAGCGAAACTTTGTTAATAGGTGCTGCTTGAGCATGAGAAGTCAACGAAGAACCTGGCTCTGCTCACTACCTTCAAAGCGTAGTAGTGAATCATAAAAATAATTATTATTAATGACGGTGAGATTTGCTAGTGAGGCTCCTCTTTATTGGTTGTAACTTTGAGCGACTCTGGCAGTTGATATGACTTAGGAATCAGTCAGATCAGCGTAGGTACCCATTGCTAATAATTTTAATTAAGCAACTCTACAGATAATAATTGAAATATTTACTATATTGCTTAAAACATTTATAACTTTTAATTCCAAAATAATGTTTATTAAAAATGAAGATATGAATTTTATAATATATTTCTTAAAGATATAAAAAATAAAATTAAACCAATATTAATTTGTTAATTGTATGTAATCAATATTTTAATTACTGGTGAATTAAATAAAAAATAATTTTCAAATTTTAGATGAGCTTAATTTAAAATTGTTTAATTTTGTTTAATAAAACTAATTATTAAATATAATATTTTCATTAAAATATTTAAAGTAAAGCAGGATAGTTTGTTATATATTAGAATTTTAAAAGATGTGACGCATATATATGATATTAAGTAAAATTTTTATCTTCATTTATAGTTACTTAGGGGAACGAAATAACTAAATTAGTATATTCTTTTCACGGCCAAACTTTGCCTTAAAGAATTTGAATGCCTGACTAAATTCTTTATGTGTTGTTAATTATATTTCCAATAATAACATTGTGAAACGCCTGAATTTTTAAACATAATTGATGGAAAAAGAATTGAATCAGGGAAATTTGAGGGAAAAAGTGTAAAAATTATAATTTAAAAATATAATACTCCCACTTGCAAGATATGCTTCTTTGATAAAATTTTGTCTTAAGCACTTACCGTTAAATCTATGATTTTACATCGTTTATGCTCCATTCGCGGTTTTTTCTTAGATTTTTTTACTTGACCACACTTTGACTTTGATTTATAGAGAAATTTATAGGGATTTTAACTCTTAACTCTTGCCCATAATGAAATCCCGACCAATGTGGTCAAGTAAAAAATCTAAGAAAAAACCGTTAAAGGAGCATAAACGATGTGAAATTATAGATATAACGGTAAGTGCTTAAGACCGAATTTGATCAAGAAGCATATATTTCAAGTGGTGTTATATATTTTTAAATTATAATTTTTACATTTTTCCCCTCAAATTTCCCTGATTCAATTCTTTTTCCATCAATTATGCTTTTTAAAATTGAGTCATTTCACAATGTTATTATTGGAAATATAATTAACAACACATAAAGAATTTAGTCAGGCATTCAAATTCTTTAAGGCAAAGTTTTGCTTTGAAAAGAATATACTTGCTCAGATTACGTTCTCCCCAATTTTTACATTATTTTCCCTATCTTCTCTAAAGTATTCAAATTTTAAACTTATTAATTCATATATTTTATTAAATTTTACCATTAAATATTAAATATTCCAATGTATTTAATAAATAACAAATTATTTTATTTATAATCATTTATTTTGTTTTATGGATCCATTAACTTTATCTGAATTACAATTAATTTATTAAATAAATAAATACCTGCTTTTGCGTATGTAAATGTATCGTTTTATTTTTGCTAGAGTTGGTTAAGTATAAGAAAAATATCATCCTAATTCAAAGTAATCCAAATAATCTTTATTTTTTATTCAATAATTTTAATAATTATTCAAAATTATCAGTTTAAGTAAAGAAAAAATCAATTGTTAATAAAAATAAAATTAATTTAAAAAAAAGTTTGAATTTATTATTTTATATGAGATAATATTATATGATAAATATAAGTCGAAATGATTCAAATATTAGAAATTAATTCTTATTCTATTTTTAAAGTACATTAGATAATTATTTATATTCTTAGGATATTTCACATCATTTATCTAAAAAATGCTAAGCTGTGATTGATTTTTAATAAAATATGAATAAAATAAATAATTTTAAAGTATAGTATATTTCAAAAAAGTGATTAGTATTTTATTAATCTAAATTGATTTACCTGGGACTGAATCAATCAATGGACTATGTGCTGGCCAACAAGCATCTTAAGTCTTGCTTCGTAGCTGTTTTAATCATAAAAATAGTCTAGTCGAAGTCTGCTAGAATGGGTGCAGCAATGAAAATGAAGTCTGAGGAGTTTTGGAAAGTGGGGTAAGATTTTATTATTGATTCAATTTCATTGGCACAGAAAGTAATTATATCGGGAGTGCTGCTTAGTACTTGGACATTGAATCAAACCCTTCAGTAGTTTGAATGATTTTTATAGATATAAGGCTTTAATTAAGCATTCTTTATTAGAATTGTATTAAAGTTTATGGATGAAATTAAAGTTTTTATATTATCAATTAAGTGAGTATTTGCTAGGTTCGGGGTCAATTTTTTACAGTTAGTATTTATATATTTACTATTTAAGCTACGATACAGTTGAGGTGAATATAGTGACTAACTCAAACGTATCTTAAATAACGCATATATAGCAATGCTGCTTCACAATCTCCTTCTACTTTAAAATAATTTTTTGAAGAGATATTTACTTAATTCTAAAGCTAAAAAACCATAAATTATTTAGAATCAAATTAATTATCTCGTCATTGATATAACTTTGTTTGCACGGCAAATTTCTCTCTCACTTGTAGAGCTGTAATGCAACATCACTTATTCCATGAGATTAACATCTTGCCTAATCTATATATACAAATTTATAAAATTTATAGATTATTATACAAGGCAGTCAATCACATTAAGAAAGTGATTGACTTTAAGGTTCTCTTCTTTAAGACAAATTTAAATTATATGTAAGATTAAATGCAAAGGAATTAAAAAGCATAATATTAAATTCAATCATGCTTATGAACCTATGTTTCCATGTAAAACCATCATATCGAGATATTGGTACAAGATGATAGTAATATTGATGTTTAATAATTAAAAACTAAGATTAAAACTCATGAAATCTTGGTTTGATAAAATAATGGTTAGATATGTAATACATCCTAGTTAAATAATAACTAAATATACAAAACAATCCATGTAATAACTAAGAGATAAGTACGCTGCCTAAGGAATTATCTTATTATGAGAACTTCTTAATTCACATTACTAAAGAATCAAGGAAATAATATTTCATGATTTTAATCATTACTCCAGTATTTTAATTTTTACAGACCTCAATTTAATGGGAATGAGTTATATTTTAGACTATTGAAAGGATACTATAAGAAACTTTCAATCGACCATTTGATTCAAGACTTAAAGATAAATTTGTAGATTTCATAAAGAGTGCTGAAAAGGGATTCAGCGATGAGAAAGTTAAGTAGAGTAAGCTAATGAAGATTTTGTGATTATAAATGATTTTTAGATTTAAAAGAATGAATAAATTATGGTTTTGACTTCTCTTATTTCTTCCTTTTATTTCTCGATAGGCCCCATGGTTTTGCTTTAAGAGCCCTCTCCTGCATCTATGCTCATCTCATCTTTTTTTTATGCATATTTTAAAGAATTTAAATATTTTTCTAAAAGTTTATGCCTTACTTAAGACTTTCTCTTTCTGTTTAATTTGCTGTCCTCTTTCATCAAATATTTAGAGGTGCCATGCTTTTCTATAAATTAAAATCTAAACTTTCTTGAGATGAATGTATATTTCTCAGTTTTTAAATCATTTTTCACTGATTTTAATTCCCTACTTCTTTTCTTCTGAAGAAATGCTATAGCTTTTATTTTAAACTACTTAAATAACCTTATTTAAGTACTCAGGGTCAGAGCTCCAACAACACTAAATAAGAAGTTTTTACTTGCAATTTATTATAGAAATTAAGCTTTGATGAGAGATAAAGAGAATAATCTGGATCACTTATCGCATCATCATTAAGGTTTCTCACTAATATTTTTGGGCAGTAAGGAATCTCACTCATCTTGATTCCATTAGTCTTAAAGCTTTTTTATCTTCACTTTCTAAATGTTTTAAGAATAATATTTTTTATCTTTAATAAGCTGGCAAGATCAATCCAATTATGATTAATAAGTCAGTTTGGTGTGAAAGTTTACCTTGCTATACGAATTATATGTGAAGCTTCACTTTACCTCAAATGTTTTCAAATAAATCTTGAAATTGATTGGATTATTTTCAATGAAATTTAAAAGATGGATCCATTCTAAATTTATTAAAATCCAACTATTTAATAGGGAGGACCTACTAAGAACTTCAAAAACCTTTAATTAGATGTTTTAGTGGTTTTGTTTAGGGTGTTGTTGGAGTCTTATTGAGTTAGCAGAGAAATTTTTCCAATTAGAAAATAAGAAATATAAATTAGCGAATTTAGGCTTTATTATATTATTATGATGATAAATATTATGATTTACTGTTTATGCTTAGGAATAGAACGAGTATTAATATAAACTAATTTAAACCAGAGTTAAATTATGCACAATTACAAAGCCCTTGTCAAAAAGTGTTCAATTGCTTGGTATCACTGTATGTTAGCTGTTTAGTATTCAAGGAAATAAATCTCAACTTAGAAAATAGTGCCAGTACTTTAGAGTCTTAAGTTTCAGAGAAAGTTAATATGCTAAAACAGCGAACTACAATGTTTCATTTCAAGATTCATGACAATCACATCTCTCCAATGACTATTGCACATATTTATATGAGAAATTGTATAACTTTCAAGATTGCTCATAAGCAGTTTTAGGAGTATTTTAATGCAAATATGGAAAAAAAAGTATATAAATTATATTTCAAATTAGAAATAAAAATCAATGTCTCTCACTCAATTTTATTCGTTCACACCAAATTTTTGAAACTATCTTCTCATTTTAATATAGTAGCAGAATTCAAACAGAAGTATAATTATTATAAAGAGTGTTTATTATAAGAGATGCAGCCTAAAAAAAAGAGACATTACTTGGTATACGCCCAAAATATTTTTCTTTCATGAATATAAAAAAAGTTGAGACTTCCTATACCTCTACATACTAAATACCTAAAATTAACTAGCATAAAGCTAGCGAATTTAATGAGAAAGCCTTTAAAAAATGGTTGAAGATAAAACAAAGGAAAAAAAAAAATGAATTGCCGAAAATTTTGCAAATTATGTGTTAGTTTATTCTTTTATAAATCTGCTCATAAGCTTTATATTGTAAGAGTATTTCAAAGCCAAACTTTATGTTAAGCATGTTAATGTAAATTGAAAAATTTCTACATTAAATGTAATACAATATAATTATAAAAGGGATCTGAAATGTTCACTAAGATAAACATCATAGAAAAAATTGAAGTAATATATCCCTAGATTGGATAGATGTTCCTTTAAAAACAATAACTAAGACATCCCTTAAAGTCTCTTGAGTAAAGAGTTAATAATGGGAAAAAGTATATAAAAGCAGAGAGAAACTTCCCTCTCTCTAAGAAAGTTAAATTCTGGATTAGATAGAAACAAAGAAGCTACCAATAATGAACATAATTGACCTTAAGACTTGCATAAAAAGTCAATCAAAATCTTAAGGAGAAGTTAGAGAAGAAAGGGATATCTGAAGCAATAAGCTTATAAGATTCACCCGTTCAACTTTAGATGTGATGATTAATATCGCATGGAGTTTGTCAATTAAATACCAAACTTTGACAAAGTCTAAACATGGAATGAAAGTTAATATAAATTTGATGCAATAATATTCTCTTAAGACCATATCACTTTAAGCTTACCAATTGACTAAATGTATTTAAGAGACTACATAAAGTTATTCCTCTTATATTAAATAAATGCCTATTGTTAGAATCTAAAATCTTCATACCTTAAGGATTCTGTGTACAAGAAAATTAAAAGCCGGGAATATCATACTTGACTTTCCTCCTTTCAGAGTGGTTTTATTCTATTTCATTAGGTCTTAAAGAGCAGAGAGGCATGAACTTAGCAAGGTGATTTGGAACTCCAAGGTACTTTCTAAGAGATAGAAGAAAGGAGTAATGGAGTTATTTAGTAAGATGTTTGGGCTAAAAGGAATTATTCATGAGAGTGATATGCCCAAAAATAAGTACCAGAGATATTAAAGATAAAATAATTTCAGGAAAAGAACTTAGCAGTTTTTTAATTGAAGAGAATACAATAAATGTAAAAAATGAGAGAAATGGCTGAGTAGATAATTTTAAACCCAAAATTGAGAGCAAATTCTACGTTCGAAAAGTTTAAATAAGAATAATTAAGCTTAGAAAATTTGCCCAAGATGCTTAATTATTGCTAGAAGTGAATATTATAATAATAATAATAATTAGATCACATTGAGGTCTCTGGGGACCCCCGATCAATAAGCTTGTTAGCTTGTAAGGGACTAGCCCTTTTAAAATTAGTTTGGAGATTCTCTCCAGGTATACTAAGTCTTTCATCTTCTTCTCTTTCTTCTTTTTCCTTTTCTTTGCTGGTTTTTTCTTTTCTGTGGTATTCCTTTTATTGCTATACTTTTGTTGTTTAGAATTTGTTTTTGGTTTCCGACCTCTCTGAATTTGAATTGTGTGTCAAAGTTTTTGACTGCTATTTAGAATTTTAGGTTCTTTGAGGTGATTCTTTCTTTGCATCTAGTTGTGATTAGTTGTATGGGATCACTCTTTAAGAAGTAGGCATGTTTTGAATAGTTAAAATAAAACACTTGATTTTCTCTCACAATTACATTACAATTAAACCATAAGTCCCGACACAAATCCAAATTAAACCCTTATAAAGTATGTTTTAATTGAAGCCTATTCTTAATAAAAAACTTAATCAAATAGCTCTAGTGGATTTTGGATTTGATTGTGAGAGCCAATTAAGTCAATAGTAAATAAGTAACTTACTTAATATAGTAAACATTCCTGTTAATAAATAAGATTGGGAAAATAATAGTTTTTTAAAAATGTAAAAAATACATTTTATGATTTTAATCTACTTAAAAGGCAGTTTTTAAAATTAAAGCACAAATATTAAAGGTATTTCTACTAATTTCTTAATTGTAGTTATTATGAAATCTTTAATTATTTTAACATATTATTATTTAACACTAAACTAGATAATCAGTCTAGTCGTGACGTATTTCAAAAAGAGATGATTTAGCAATCCGTGATGTGAACATCATGAAGACAAAAACCTTTTACAATCATTTCTTCCTTATAAATATTTAGATTTATTAAAATTCCAGCTAAATCACCATCACTGATAACAAAGGTATTAGAGTTTGTAGATTTATAAGGCACAATGAGTAAAAATTTAAATAATTACCAAGAATAAGATCATAATCAAGATTTTCACTATAGTATTTGCTAATATATATATTTAATTTAAGTATTAAAATCACACTCCATTCCTTATAATTTATATTTTTAGAGATAGAGTGTGGGAGAGTGTAATTTTTGTAATTAATTTATTTTATGTTTAAAAATAGAATATTCCGTTTATACAAAAGACATTAAGTTTTTATTAGAAATTATAAATTATAAAAATATAATACATAATACTCTTTAATTGATAAGTTTTAAAACTTTATCATAATTTAGTACTTAATAAATGTAAAATGAAATAGATCTTTAATTAACAAAAGCTTAATGTCTTTTGTTTAAACGGAATATCCTATTTAAACATAATATAAATAATTATAAATATTATAAAGCCATTAAAAAAGGTTACACTCCTTTCCTAAATTTTAAAATGCAAAGAAAAATTATATCTATTAAAATATAAATATATCTAATTCAATAATTCCTCAAAGTAAAGTTATTGGCTCTATCAACTTTCCTATTTATTTGATATAAAAATAATTTCTTTAACTCAATATTAAAATTATTTTATATTACAATTTAAAACATTTTATAAATTACTTGTAAATTCTATTATTTTTTAAAATCACTATTTTTGTCTACAACTCTGATTTTATTAATAATAATTATCATTCTTTTTTTTCAAATAGAACCAAAAATAAATAGAATCCCTATTTTCCCTAATTTTTAACATGAAATAATTGAATGTAGAAGACATATTTAAGAAAAGCAGTTTTCTAAGCAGTAGCCTAGTAGAAGTAGCTGAAATTAGCTGACTTTTATATGCCTAAGGCATCAGATTCGAAACCTTCATAACCCATCTTTCACATCTTTGATCATAATTAGATAATTATAAATAAGTTAAAGCAGACATTATATTAATTAAAGTATTTCTTGTTAAATTATGTTTAAATAACTGAAAATATTATATTAAAACATTTCTTTTATCCGTTTAGTGTTTGTGATAAATTCTCCATGTCCTATGATTCATGATGCTCGTTTGTTGTGATTGCTAGAATTAATTAATATCATCTCTCAAGGAGAAAAGTCAATATCCTGATTTTGAGTCTAGGACCAGAAGCAAATATATTTATTCATCAAAATGGTTTATGAATTATTCCAAAAAAAGTTCAGCTAAGATTGAGGATTACATTATATATAACAATTTATTTTAATTTTAGAAGAGTAATTATCATCATTAAAATGTCCAATATTGATAGAATACAATTAAATGGGAAAATTAAATCAAAATGTATTTGGTGTATTCCTAATTAGTGGCATTTAACTTTTTAATTTTAAAATGATTTTACAGTATACAGTATACAGTTTTAATTAGAATCTTTTTTTATTAATTAATTATGACAAAATTTTACAATATACAATGTACAGTTTTGTAATTAGTTTTTTTTAAATCACCAAACTTACAGAAGGTGCGATAGAGTTGAAGTAGTGTGAAAGTTATCATTTTTATTAAAAAAATGAGATAAACATGAAATGGCAGACAACAATATATGCTTAAAGACGATTTCCTCATCTGGTACTCTTTATAGCAATAAAATTATGAAAAAATCCGACTATCTTTCTACAGCACGATATCAAACGAGCATCACATTTATGTCTTTCAGATTAAGACGGAAGTTGGGCGAAAAATTTATACAATAAGTTGTTGAAGCTCTATCCTAACGTCAAAATTACGCCAGTCTCTTTTATTCCAGTGCAAGCTTGAAAATTTGATGGGATGAGACTATACAAAAACTACTTCATCATTTCAAATTACTATGGATATCGAATATTGCACCAACTTGAGTTCTCATTATAATAGATTGGTAGAGTTAAACTCAGAAGGTTCTTTTCAAATTATGCGCATCTTACTCTAGAATACAGAGACTCTCAGCAGTTCAGAGATTTTATATTTTTCTCTAAAGTCCAGACAAATAGAAAATTAACTAGTAATCGATTTTACACTAACTCCGATTCCTCATCACAAGTCAGAATACAAGATACTTATAAGCACCTTGTGAATTCAAATAAGATAAGTACAGTAGAAGAGATGGATGAAATGCATTATGACACGGTTTGCGATCAAATTGTGCACAATGACAAAATACTGGCCCATATTGGGCATTTGAATAAAATAATAACTCAAAGTCACTTCCTCAACTTATTAAGTTTCAATCCTTATTTGGCATTCTGTCAAAGCAGGATACGAAATCACTAAATCTTGTACATCTTGATTAAAAGGACTTAGAAGATATGATATTCTTTGATGCCCTAGACAAACTCTATGAGTCATATTTAGAAAATGCCATGAAAATGTCAAAGTCGTTTGGCTATTTGGTTGGCTAAATACAGGAAAAACCACTCTCGCTAAATACTTAAGAAAGAAAAATGTATCTCTGAAGAATTCAATATCCTAAATAATAGATTCTAATAGTTTATGCATTGAAGTAGAATAATCAAGATCTTAGCTCGTCATTATGGATGAAATCAAACGAGAAATGGAGAATAGATTGATGATATAAAAAGGTTTTTTTAGGGTGAAGGCTATCCAGTAAATTTGAAGTACAAAGCTCCAATAGCTAGATTCTAAAATTGCTAAATGATCGCTATATCAAATCAGCTGCCATTAGACAAATTAAGTGACCCTGATAGGATGTCGTTTGAGACCAGGATGCTAAAGACTGAATTAATTTAAGAGACGTAGGGGCAAGATGAGAAATTTCCTTTTAATGAAAAAGAGCTGGCAGTATATTTAGGCAACGACAGATTGATGAAGGTGAGGCATGGATGATGGCAGAGGAACAGTCTTTCGCGTGGATACATTTGGTTCATAGGACGATTTCAATTATGGATTACAACAGAAGAGCGCAATGGGGCAAGCTATTTGAGAGCTAAGATCTATTTATGTTTATAATTAAAATTAAAACTTTTACACTACTTCAACTCTATCGTACCTTCTGTACATTTGGTGATTTAAAAAAAACTAATTACAAAACTTTACTGTATATTGTAAAATTTGGTCATAATTAATTAATAAAAAAAGATTCTAACTAAAACTGTATACTGTATACTGCACAATCTGTTTAAAATTAAAAATTTAACTGGCACTAATTAGGAATACGCCAAATACATTTTGATTTAATTTTACAATTTCAATTTTATTCTATCAAAAATAATGATTTTGTTTAAAAAACAAAATTTAAATGTATTATTCTTAAATTTTTGTAATATATTTATTTTTTAAGCTAAAGATGTTAAAACCAAACGAAAAAAGTTTGAGGTTTAAAAAATGAATTTAATTAATATGATATTAAATATAAAAGTATACTAACTTAAATCAGTATAAATAAAAACTAGCAAATATCATATTTTCAATAAATATTTTGTAAAAAAATTAATGGCATCTAATCTTAGTATTTTAATTATTACAACACTTAATTACACTATTTGTCTAAATATATTTTAATCAAAATTATTTTTAAAAAATGATTATTATAAAAAGCGTTAATTACTTGAAAACAATTTTTATCGAAAATATCTCTGAATTTAATATATTTCAAAAATTTTCCATTTCTAAATTAAGAAAATATTAGCTGTATATTTTTAGTTTTTATTGGAGATTGACTTTCTGACCCTGAAGCAGCTTAGATTACGTATGGAGAAATTAAAATAATGAACTTCTATATTAAAATTTTAATTCTTTAACTTATTTTTGATCAGAAGTATTTTTCATTATCTTATATTTAAAATTAAATTTTAATTTTTCATCATAGAAAAGAAATGATGCGATTTATACAGAATTTTGATTGAATTTAAAAATTTAATATGATTAATTAATATTAAACAAAAATGAAAATTTCAATGCAGATGAAGCTGCTCTATTTTTCAATAAAAATGTAGGTTACTAAGAATATATCTAAATATTATTTTTTCAAGGGTCTTCCCTGAAAAGAGCAGGGGTATATAGACTCAGTAGTGGCACAGAATTAAATGAGTATTAAAATCATGAAAATGGTGATATTTTAAAAGAAGCATAGAAGATGATAAAACGGAATGTTTATTCAATAATTTTTACAATTACTAAACTAATTGCATAAATTATAAATCTATCTTTTAAATTTTTTTATTTTCTAAATATATATTATGACACATTCAATGGCTCTATCTAATTTTATTAAACTAATTATATGAAATAATATTTTGATTGATTTATATTAATAAATCAATCGATTTAAAATGATATGGTTAATTTCTATTATTGGAATTTAAAAAAAATTAATAAATGATATTTCATATATATAATATACATTTTATCTTAAAACAACATGAAGAATTTAAAGCTTTATGTATTTATGACAGTTGATAATTAATTAGGATATAACTTTTTTTCCCTCAATAAAAACTATTCTTTTATTTAAAATTATATAATTCTTTTAATAATTCAATATTTTCTAAAAATAATTTAAATAAATTTAGAAAAGAAGTTAAGGATTTTTATAGTTAAGTTATTTTATATTTTTAATTTAAAAATAAAAATAGTATATTTCATAGAAATTGTTTGCAAAAAGATTATTTGAAAATTTATTCAATAATAAAATAAGCTATGTAGTTATTAAATAGATCTGCGTAAAAAGCAAAATCCTTTTAATTTTACATATTGTTGACAATCAACATATTCAAAAATAATTCGAAAAAATGACTGATAAATATAGCAAATATTAGTGTTAAATATGTTCAAATTAATCATATTAATAAGTATTATACTTAACTAAATTTCAAATTTAGCTACTCTCACTTTAAATATAAAGTAATTCAAGAATCAAACACAGATACAATTTTGATATCTACATAGAATTCTCCTGTTCTATAACAATTCTAAAAGTATTTTAACATTTATAATTATATTCCACGATTAAATTAAATTATCTAAATATATTCTAGACCGAAAAGATTTTAATCTTAAATGCGTAATAATCATTAAGATTTTTTAAAAATCTTTATATATTTGAATCTTTAATTTCACTATAGATTTGTGTGTACCTCAAAATTCATTGAGTTACAGTTGCAAATAAAAAATAGAGATTATATACTAAATCATTATCAATATTAACATGGAGTGTTATGAATCACCCTCATTTTTAATTTTATTGTTTTACATTATAGAATAATTGTAAAAGTATAAAAAAGTATTTTTAAATATAAAATCTAATTAGGGTTAAAATATCGTTAAGATCTTATGTAGTTTAACTAAACTTTTTAAAGAATACACTTGAACAGTAAAATTTGAGAACTCAATGATTTAAAAAAAAACAAATAAATTCTTTATCAGTAAATATTTACTGTTATTCTCTATTAATTAATTAATTTCAAATTAATGTGTACCTCTTTTTGATTAATCGCTTTATTTACATATCCCCCAGGATTAAATATATATTAAATCTAATGTGTATGTTTATAATTTTCTATTTAAATGAATAAGATTAATTTATTTAATAAAAGAATTTTACTTTATATGACTAGCCATCTACCATTTTAGATGGATCATAAATACATTTATTGTATTTTAATTCTACCATTTATAACTTAAACACTTCTAAATAAATTATATGTATCAGTAAATATCTTTTTATATATATATGGATTTATAATTTTTATAAACAATTAAAAACTATATTTAACATTAGTAGTGAATCAAAACCTTTATCTTTTTTTAATATGCATATTAAATTTTAATTTTGAAATATCTCAAATTTAGTTTTAGGAATATGAAAAACTAATTTATGAACAAATCAATAAAAATTAATGGCTTAATGAGGAGCCAACCTTTAAAGTTATTGATCCTTGACTTACACAGTGGTAGGAGACAAAAGTGGCTTGAATCTTGTAGTTGGTCATTAGATCGCCGACCTTGAATTTGAAAGTCTCAATACTAGTCACTGACTTGAAAGCTTGTCTGTAGTAAAGTTCCTCTTGGAGAACTAGACTTTAGCTTTCATCATAATTTGCGGGAAGTGAGTTAGCGAATATCAAAAATTAGGGAATTTTCATAAGAAATGTAATTTTAAGTCAATATACTCTAAATTCAATAAATTTAATATTTCATCAACCAAATGGGAAAATAATTGCTTTATTAACAAGTTTATATTATCGGAAATTTATAGGAGTAATAATTTCTGTAAATTCATTTAACAGTGAATTTAAATGAATGGAGTAGTGCAAAAAATTCACGTCATTGCTTAAATCTGTAGTTCTATCATAATCTGAGTCAATTTTGGCAGCTCTATAATATTAGCTTAAGGATGATTGTGCTACTTGAACTAATCTGGTGATCTTTGTCATGTATTTGAAAAATATTGAATTCACCTCCTCCATAATAATTCTAAATGAGGGTTTGCTTTCATATATGTATTAAATATGAAAAACACAATCAAAACATTTCAGATAAATTAATAAATAGCTAGGTATTTTATTCCATAAAATATAAATAAACATGATATTACAATACATGTAATTACTTTGCCAAAGCTTTATAGATGGAGAATATTTATATATTCATCTTCTATATATTGTTTTTTTATCAGTTTCTTTCATCTTAAATATAATTTATGCAAGACTAAATGAATTGAGGGTATAATATTTAAAAATATAAAATCAATAATTATCAATGAAAATAACTTATATATATATACCATAAATATATATATAAACCGTATATATATATATATATATATATATTGTGTTTGAGAATGAAAAGATTATTATTTCATTTCTGTTGTAAATATTGCTAAATTAAATCAACTGAATAAATATTATATAAATTTTGCTTGAAAATGTTAGAATTTACATCCAAAGAGCATGCCAATTTCAGTTATATTGTTGGGAAGGAGTTAGTTATTTTCAATATAATTAATCAAATCTATAGTATATACATCGAAAACTTGAGATTTAAATATTATCATAAGAAAGTTGTTTTTATAAAATAATATTAATTTAAAAGTTTTGGCTATATGTCATTTAATAAAATAATACAGAGGAAAAGAATTCAATATTTCGCAAAAAAATAATTTATCATATTTAATTAATAAAATGATATTAAGGAAGTATATTCGGAATGTTGAAGTTGTTACAAATAAATTCAAAAAACTATAAAATTAGAAATTTATCATATTTCTACTTTAAAAAAAGTGAGTTATTTTGAATATATTACTATCAGAATTAAACATATATTTATAAGGAAATGCAATAGCTAGCTATTTTCAAGAACGATAGATTACATTATCGATTTTTATAGTTCAAATAAGCATGCACAAACTGGGATACCTTTAATCATTTCATTTTGTGACAAACTTATTTGAGAGCCAGTCGAGATCTACGTAGAGACCATCGCGAGTAACGGCGTAAGTGCTTTGGATATACCAAGTTCTACCTCTGATGGTGTGGAGTCCAAGCTTATCAGGGATCTCTGGGTAGATCATATCGCCTTGAGAAAATTCGATTGTTAGCGAATGACGCAAAGAGAACTGTCTTCCATAAGTTCCTCTCCCAGCGATATTCGTGAGCTCTTCTCTGGCATCATCAACTTAGTCTCTATCATTGGAGTCAACGACGAAGATAAGACCTTAAGTTTTCTTGTAATAGTGTCTCCAGAGTAGTTTGATCTTGTCTTGACCGCCTACATCCCATACTGTGAACTTTTTTTTGTAGTCAACAGTATCGACAGTGAAGCTGATGTTTGGAATAGTAGTGACGGATTCACCGAGTTTAAGTTTGTAGAGGATGGTGGTCTTACCTGCAGCATCGAGACCGATCATGAGAATTCTTTTCTCTTTCTTGGCCATATGTCTTTACCAAACTTCGGAGAACATTGAAGCCCATTTTTTCTTTCCTTTTTAATTGTTATTAAATTTGTTGTAGTATAATTCTAATTCAATAGTTTTTTTGAATTTATTTGTAACAACTTGCACATTTCGAATATACTTGCTTAATATTGATAAGTTAATTTTACATGATTAAAAATATGGCAAAAATTATCCTTTAATTTTAAATTACGTTATTGAAAATAAACAGATTGAATATCATTATTAAAATTAAACTCTTATTTTATTTTACTTTCTCATAAATTTTATTAATTATAAAAGAATTTATATTTAATTTTTGCTGAAAATTAATATTATATAGATATATCTAAAATTAAGAAAAAAAAGCTACTGCAATTAATTTTTTCTTTTGAATATGAAATTGAATTTTATCTAGCAATGAATGTTTTTTTGAGAATAAAAATTTTTTATATGAGCACTAAAGGAAATAATTAACAAGTTTAATCACATCAAGCTCTTCCTAATTTATTTGACACTAGTTATCTATTATACAATGGTTAACTGAATCTAGGATTCTCTATTAGTCGTGCAATATTTCACGATTTTTGTCTGAAGTTAAAAAGACATTAAATACACTATTATAGCAATATTTATGAAAAAAATTGAATGCTTTGATGACGCTTCTTTCTAATTAATTAGCCTACTGATTTCAAAATTTTAGTAGAGTTTATAAGATATTTACAATTGTCTTTTTGAAATAAAAGTGTTATTTAGCCTTAAAAATAAAGGTTCTAGAGAGAAAGAGTGTAAAGATAATTTTTAGCAGTGACGACAATAAAGGTCAGAAAGAGCGAATGACTCCAACGAACAGCAGGTCTTTCATAGTTAATTCCCTGTTAGAGTTCGCAATACTCTCAGCACACTATATAAGCGAATTCGGATCTGTACAATGTTATATTAACTCTGCATTTCTGACACAGGAAAATAACTGAACTGGAGTGATTAGTTTTCACGAAGAATTTGAGTCTAGAGGTCTTTTTCATGTAATTATATTAATAAAATCTCTAATAGATTGATGGTTTAATTAAGTATCAATCAGTTATATGATAAAATTATTTAAAAATTATTCATAATCTTATACTACATACTTTTACGCGATAATTAAGTTGAAAGAATGATGTCAATGTTGTAGTACATTTCTTAAAGTTTTTCTCTTTAGTCGAGTCTACAACGTTTGTTCTATATAAGACTTCAAGGTTGGCTGCGGAAGTCAAGAGGTAAAGCATTCAAAGCAAATTCTTCGGTAGTTAAAATTTATTGAGTAAAAGTTTGTTCTAAGTTTATTTTAATATTGCTAAAGTGTAATTGAATATGGGAAATTAGATTAAAATAAATTAACATATTTACAAATTAGTGGCAATTAACTTTCTATAAACAATAACAATGCGGTACTTGATTGATAAAGTATCTTAGAAGTGAGATAAATCGATTTTAATTATTTTAGTGATTTATTCACTTGATTTTGATACCATGAATATCGTCAATATATCACAACACTCCTAATAAGCGATAAAATTGTACCTAAAATATTAAATCCACCTTTTTATAAATCCTTTATAGAACAAGTCTTATATTTCAAGGTTAGGACATAGTTAACTGTCACTAATTTGTAATTATATTGATTTATTTTTATTTAATTTCCCAAATCATTAATATATCACCAATAATAATAAAAATTGAAGTCATTATATGCAATATTTATGGATAAAATTATTATAAAAGTTGTGAAAATTTGTGTGAAAAAAGCAACAATTTATGCCATTATTTATAATTAAATTACCTTAACCATAAATTACAAATAATTTGCACTTCTTAAATTATGCATTATACAACTATATTTATTTATGGTAATTTTATAATTTTACCTTCTTCATTGAAGTCAGTTATCTTGCTTCTTATCGTATGATCTAAAGGGACTTGAATTCATAAATCACTCTCCTATCTCATTCATTCTGCAGCTAAGAAGTACCACCTGTGCATATTAAGGTTTTGCAAGTGCACATTTTCTAACGATCTGAGATCTAACCTTGATACTTTCAAGTATATTAATAAGAATTCCTGGAATTTTATAAAGAGATATAATGAAATACTCAAGGCTTGATATACATAGATGTGAGATTTTCTTTTTATGTTCCTCAACCTCTCTCACATTTTTTTTCCCATGTTTTTAGTTTTAAACTCATGTTACATCTCCTAATAATTATAAACATCATCAAATCTCATGAAGTGGGCTCAATTGTTTTCTTATGATAACAAAATAGTGAATTTATGTTTGTTATTTTTATTGGTCTTTTTCAAAAAATGGTTTTGCAAAAAAATTGACAGAGAAATCATCAAATGGGGATTTTACAATGCTATTCTCCATTCAAAAACGAATGGAGATGGAATCTAATACTCAAACATCTTTCTCTCGAGCCGAGATAAGTGAGAATCTTTACTTCACAGACCACCTTTTTCCATTTATTTTGGCCTTTTTGCACATGTCCTGATCTCCTCGATAAAAAAAATCATTTGAGGATAGCTCTGGTGCAATATGCGTTTTCTTTAAAGCAAATATGTCTTTTCGCTTATCTTGCAAAGACGTTCTTTAAGAAACAGAGAAAATCCCTTGGTAATTCTTCAGAGCACAACCAGACTTCTATCGGCAATATTTTATTTTCATGTGAATCTAGAATTGAATCCTTAGTTACCGTAGACGACTAATTCAAGATTCTCTGTCATTATGATAATTGGCATCTTTATCAATCATTAACCTTTGAGCTTCACTGTGAATCTATACCTTAGGTTGTTAAATTTCTAATGCAAGTTGACTTGAAGCTAGATTATGCAGAGGCAGCACAGCAAATATAGAGCTTTTATTTCTCTATAAATTGTTGAGCACTGCTTTAACATCACCAACATTAAGTCAGAGTGGTTTCATAAAACTGCTTCTATACCCACATAGAAACTAAGACCGATCAACTCATATTAGTTACAAATCATTTCTGCGTAACAAAGACTTCCAAGTATTTTAGATGAAAAAAGAGACTGAGTATCATTATAGCTTCATCTTAATTTGCCATTGTAGAATAAAGCAATTTTGAAATATTTTTCTCTCGATTTACCGTCACAAAAGTTACTTATCGAAATTATACATCCAGCCATGATGCTCCGAATATTAAGCCATGTTTGGTACGAGCTTAAATTTACAATGAGTCGAAGAATACATTTCAGAGACTTCATAAACTTCAAACTTCATGCAATAATTTGATTTGGGAGGACTAGTCTTCTGTGGTTCTATTAATAAAAGTTTCTATTTATAATTTAAGATGGATAAATTTATTATAAAATCAATTATTCATGTAATTACGTTTCACTACTACTAAACTATAAATGTAAGCTCAAAATAAATATCAGTATTTATGATCAATCAGTTATTTTATTATAAATTTCTTTCCAATATAACATACTAAAATAATTATTTGATTTCGAGTTTAGTTATAACAACTTTCTTATTCCATTATTATTTATACTTTTACTTAAAAATAAATCATAACTGTATGTTTTTAAATTGAAAGATAAAACCTCTAAAGTAAAATTTAAGAGATTACGGGAATAGAAATTTATATAACTTTAATTAATTATGAAAATTATAAAACAAATACAGAGTAATTATTAACGAAATAATTATAACTAAAATAAATATTATCGACAATTGAAAGCAATATACATTATTTAAAAAGAAATAGCGAGATACAACTTTAGTAGAAAAATAAGATAAGAGAAGATATTTAGTACTTACTTAGAGAGCAAGATAAATTAAAGTTTCTTCTATCTTTGATTTATTTGTTAAAAAGAATCAAATTCTAAAACGATGAATAAGAATGGGCAGTATTATGAAGAGTAGAATCTTCTGTAGCAGTAATAATTAAAAACAATGTAGATGAAACGTATAGGTGGTCCTGAAAATTGTCAATTGTTACTAAATTTCATGATTTAAAAGCTTGGTTTGTAAGTTGGTGAAAGACTCAACGCAAATGCTAAGCAATTATTTCATCTCCCTGACCTCGATGTAGAATATGACATTTATTATGCAGTAATGTGAATCTTCTCACTCATATCTTTAAATTACATTTAGATTAGCTTAAACATGCTTATGAATATTAGGCATTAACACTGCCTCTCTTTGACTAACTTATTGATAAATTACTATTTAATTAATTGCTTAATAAGAGTTCTTTCTTGAAACTTTTTCAAAATTTGATTGATCTATTAAATAAATTTATAATAGACCTCTCCATAAATTTAAATTATGCTTTTGCAAACTGATATCATTTTAGCATAAGGAAATAGCTCAATCGATAGTGACAAAAAGGAGGCTTCTAGACCGAAGTAAAACTCAATCTACTTCATCATAAAAGGGGTTAATTATATATTAATTGTATAATCTGTTTTATTGGGCGAGGTTCTCAATTATTGTTAAAATAAAAATATTCAAAAATCTTGCAAGCATAATTTCTTGAGAATATCTGCACAGAATGCACAAGATAGCCACTCATATCTAAATTCTATAAATAAATATATAAGCGTCACAGCCTAAATATAACGTCAAAGTTGTTTCCTATAGCTATAAAAAATTTTTACTTTCTTTATGAAAATTGACAAAAGTATGGGATTAAAGTCTTTGCAATTGATGAACATAAATACTCCTCCGGCATGATCCAAGTCGTGTTGGTCAATGTAAAGAAATAAGTTTTGGATATCCATTTTCTAAATTATTTCATAGGTGCAATTTATGCGGAGAAAGAATTACGATTTATAATAGGAAATCAATAAATTAAAATAAAATTAATTAGAATTATTAAAAAATGGAAAAATGTCTGAGCAGAAGATGCCGAGTCATTCACAATAAATGTAAGTTACAAAAAACATATATAAATTTTTTATTTTTTAGTTAGCCTACCTGGTAAGACTAAGAGTGGCAGTTGACAGATATTTCAGAAATAGATAAGGCGCTGAAGAAGAATGATTAAGATTAAACAACAAATGATATGTAGTGAATTCCAACACAGTAACTGTTTTAGAGTGTGAAAGTTTGCATATCACAATAAGTATTCCTATTCATATATTTGTTTTTCATTTTAACTTAAACTTTTCCACTTATTTTTCATAAATGAGTTGTACATCCTCAGGAAAAAGTTAGACTGGATGGGAAAGATTCAAAAAGACAATGTCAAAATATTAGGACCTCATCCCTTTGTTTTGAATGAGGCAATTTTTAATCTATCTAACGGATTTCTTAAAGCAGTTAACTTTGGATTTAATATTAAGCGAGTATAATTAAAATGGGGAGACAGTTAAAATTAAATAAAAAAAGAGATCAAATAAAATTATGTTCATATCAATATACATGTGTTAAGATAAAACAGTCACTAATTTTAAATATGTTTGAGTAGATCCTTATTTAACTTTAATTAATTAATCAACTATATTAAAATGGAATTTTTGTTTTTTTCAACTTTTCTGATTTATTTCTATTTTAGCGCAGTGATCAAGTTGATGCTGTAGCTGATCTCTAAGTTTTTCATAAATTTTTCATAGATATCTTCAGGGGGTATCTTCAGGATATCTTCTTTGAAAAATAAAAAGTGTGGAGAGTGTGGAGTTTAGCATCTCTAATAACAGTGGAAATAGCATCAATATCACCAATATTCTCAAAATCAAGCATTATTAGGAGTCTGATTGAAATTCCAGAGAATTTCAAAATTTTACATCACTGATTTTTTCATCGTTTTCAACAACATTATCTTCATCGTCATCTTCAATATTAGGTCTCACATCTATGAATTTAAGAAAAACAAGATGTTTTAGAAAAAATCTCAGACTCCTAATAATGCTTGATTTTTAGAATATTGGTGATATTGATGCTATTTCCACTGTTATTAGAGATGCTAAACTCCACACTCTCTACACTTTTTATTTTTCAAGGAAGATATCCTGAAGATACCCTGAAGATAT